>JARCZZ010046966.1:0-37176 GCA_030323915.1 Brotogeris chrysoptera
GAGTTGTATTCTTTTGATTCTCCTCCCCATACCCCCCGGGACTGGGGGAAGAAAGAGGGGGAGTGAGTGAGTGAGAAAACTTCGTGGCTTGGGGTCTTAAACCACGACATCATGCTATCACATCTGAGTCTGAAGAAAGGACACACATACATCCACTATGAACTAAGGCATAGGCAATTCCAGGGACAACTCCCTCTGCTCCCTAGCCCTTGCGACATAAGCCAGAAAGGCTTGCTTAGAGACTTACTGTCCTCCCACCTAAATGTGCTTCTCATCTTGTAGTTTGCAAGGAGGGAAGCTGTCAGAATATCAGGCAATTTCTGTCCTAATTGCTTCTAGACTTTCATAGCATCTCTAGCTCTCAGGGAAAAGCACAATCTTTCATGCAATGGATTGGAGGGAGGGGAAAAAATGGCATTTACAACATGAATGCCACTCTTTGAGGAGCCAAACAGTGCCCTTAGTGAATCTCTTTTATGAGCCAGGATAACAGGAAGACTTGTAGGATCGAACCAGAATTATACACCCTTCTGCCTGTTAAATTTGCAGTCTGTCTATGGGTGTTTTGGACAGAGCACAGTATAGAGGAGCAGATGGAGCTTTGATTGTTTTATGAACATGATTATTTAACATGGCTGTTTAAAATAGCAGGGAACTAGATTAGACATATTGGACTGGAAGACCTTACATTTTATATGTGACTAGAAATGGCTTTATAAACCTTCCTGAACGTAAATATTCCTGTTTGCTTTCAGTCTTCTATGCTCTAAGAATTTTTCCTTGCATAAACAGAAACATGCCACCCTCCAAGAAATACAATTCCCGAGGCCTCGATGTGCCCTAAAAGTACTGATTTAAACCCACCCAAAGTGCAGGTGGTTGCTGAAATACTTGCACCCGTCAAAAGCACAACTGCTCCAGGTCTTTCAGACTGGCTGGAAGCTGAATTGCCAGCAATTAAACTCAGTTTACAGTGAGTTTATTTGAAAAGAAAGCACTCAATGTCTCTGCCTGGAGAGACAGAGAATCCACACAACTGAAGAAGATGAATATTCATACCTTGTTTGCCTGTTTATAGATATGCTTTTCAGGAGAAAGAAAGCAAAGTAAGAAGAGGTGTCTGTCAGGCCAGCATACTTGGAGGTGCAGGTAGGAATGGATGCTTTGCTCCAGAACTTTTCTAGTGTGAAGCAAGGAGGAGCATAGCCAGTGCCCTAACTCAGCTGAAATTCTCCAGCTGCTTCATTTTGGATTGAGTTCAGCAGTCTCCACCTTCTGTCCTCAGCTGTTGGCTGCTCCTCCTTATCTGTTCCCACCAGCGAAGGAGCAAAGAGAGCTGAGACACTGTGGCTCTGATGCCACAAATGTGTACTGCAAATACTTGTATCTTATACATTTAAATAATCTTACTTTGCCTGGGGCTCTGCAAACACTCCCATAGCCAAGAAGCAAGTGAAATTGGAACAGACAAAATAAATTATCTGTTGTTGACAAAGCCACCCACCATGGGCTGGCTCAGATGGGCTGAATGATGCTGAGAACTTAATTGTCTATAAAACTAAACATCAGATAATTGAAGCTGCTTAAATTAATTTCAGAACAACAAAAAGATGAGCTTTCAAACAAAACCAGGGTGTTTCAGTAACACTTTTGCAGCCGATACACCCTCTAGTGGCAAACAATCTTTTCTCCTTCTGTAGTATCAGACCATATGTAAGCTTTTCCTTTTTTCTTACAAACGCCTCTGTGCCCCTGGGGATCAGGGTTACATTGTACTAGGAGGAACATTCCTAATTTACTGTAGTTCACATATTGCTTTTGTTATACTGCTGTATATTAGTTTGCTAGCGAACATCAACAGAAATGGAAGCAGGCAACTTGGAGCAAAAAGCTCAAACTCAAAAATAAATGAAAAAGGATTACTTTGCTGTACCACACTGTACCTATTCCAGTTCAATAGTAAGTAGCCCAGTAGGAGCCTTTTAACTAAGCTGTGCCGTGTATTAAACTTGATCTCATTTTTAGATCTGAACTATGCGAGAGCTGTATTTATTACTCTGTAACAGCTCAGTCAAGTGCCAAAGCAAAGGCAAGCATCACATCCAGCTCACTCAGTTCAAACAAACCCCTAACTTGCAGCCAGAACTCCTCTTCTCCATTTGACCTTAATCTGTGTACTGTGGCGTCTCTTTCAAGCAAGTCCTGCTTGCTGTTTGAAGAATGAGGTTACTGGGTTTAGAAGTCAGTGGGAGTCCCTGATACATTCACTACTTATCAGCATTACTTTCCAAATGAATAGCCCAAACCTTCAGGCTAGTAGCACTAATGCTTGTAAAAGTTTACCCCTTTTGTGAATTTAAGGCTTTATCTGCCACTTGGGATTTTCTTCCTCTCTATCACGTCCATACCATCTTCCATACAAGAACGTTTATAATTTTACTATGAATAATATTCTAATGGAACCCTAGGAGATATTTTTTTTTAAAGAACAATCTGCCTGTTCTGTGCTTCATACATTGACCCCAGGAAGACAGCCTTTGTTGGGACAGTGGTAAAATCATTTTTGAAAGGAAGACAGTAGATTTCCACAGAGCCCACAACCCTGAAGTCCTTTACACACTCTGCAGTTTGCTCAACAAAGCTCACAGCAGAAATCAGCACAGTACATCTGACTAAAGCCAGTCCCCACTTTTCTGCTTAGGAAAGTGTCTCTTCTGCAGCTTTCCTCTTATCACTATCGCTGGCTAACCCTGCTTCTGGCTTCCAGGGCAGCCAAAGAAATTGCTCTTCAGGGTCTCAGTTTCCCAAGGCCTCTGTTGTGACCCCTTAAAAAAAAATCTAAGCCCCTGAAAGTCTGATGGTGCACGTATTTCTGGGCAATCTCTCCACAAATGTTTATATGGCGGGATCTTTATATATCAAGGTGACAATTTGTAACCTCAACATCCAGAAAGACTAGGAAGCATTATGCAGCCAGTCTGCCTTGCACAAAGCTACCCAGAGCTTCCCAGGAGGAAATGGCACGTGCAGGGACAAATCTGAAATGCTACAGGATTTTGAAAAAGAAGAAGAAAAAAAATCTGTCAGCATTTCTTAAGATTCGCTGTCATGTCCAAGCTTTGGTTGCTTTTTCCTAGCCAGATCTTATCTTGCAAACCACGTGCTCTCACTCAGGGCAAAGTCATAAAATGCCTGGCGAATGAGGCATGCCTTGCGTTGACGCTTGAAAGCCAAATCACTCAGGTTATTCAGGCTGCAGGATGATGACAGCTTCCAGAGAAGAGAATTGTCCTGTGTCCATGCTTAGTTATCAGAACAACAGAGCTGTGAACTTCAGCCCTCTATTTGATCAGAGCATCTTAATGTTAACATACAAGGAGTCAGTTGGTCTCCAGGGAGTGCAAACCAAAACATAGTGAGTTTTAAAGCTCAAACCACAATCCCCACCTGCATTTCATAAACAGGATTATGCCAGACTAGCCTATTTTGGAATATGACCACTTATCAAGTGGCTGAGCTTCCCTAGTTCTGCCTCAGGCCTTGGATGTCTGCCTTCATGGACTCTTGCTAGTTTGCTCCACCTTCATCATCAGCTCATGTAAAAGAATGGTCATTAGGTTCCTTGTGAGTTTTCACTCTTGTTTTGCTGCTGTTCAGTGTCACAGAGGGTTCTAATAGAGGTTTTTACCAGTATCAGTTTCTACTTTGGGTTTGGGAAAAAATAATTGAGAAGGAAACCTCCTTCTCAATTTATTCCAACCTGTAGGACATCTCTCATTTGAAGAAAACCTTTCCTATCTGGAACCAGGATATACTTTCAGTCCTTCAGAGTTGGGCACCATCTTGCCAGGTTACATTATTTGACCAAAATGGTCTGTGAAATGCTTGATAATTGTTACAAGATTTAAAAAGGAAAAGAGCAGACCTGTTCAATAACATTCCCCCTGAAGCATTTTTTCACTCAGAATGGCACAGTGGTGGAACAACAATTCAAAATGTGCCCTGCTCACTGAACACCAAATTACTGGAATTATTTTGTAACAGTGAAAGGAAGAAAAATATTTAAAGGTAATTATGATGGTTTTTTACTGTTTTCAATAAATCTAAGCCTCTGATTACCCAAACTACTTAAGGGAGGGTTTAGATGAAGTGTGTTAGCTCTCTTGTTCCTCAGGGCTCAACAGTTGTAGGGCTTGTTTCAGTAATCCCAGATTATTCCCTCATTTTACCTGTCCCTTTGCTGCTTGCATTCAGAGATCTATTTAAAGAAGTTTACAGTTTACACTGACATGCTATTGATACAGAAATTACATGAGCCTGTTTCAGTCTGTTGGCTTGACAACAGAACAAAGTATTGTGTTTTCAGAAGCAACCATTTATCATGCAGAATCCTTCTTAGATTCTTGATTTTTTATTATTACCATTCATTTCAAGTCTGCTATGCAGTTGGTTTCTGTATCAGTTTAGTTACCAAACCAGGAACCAAATTCAAAGTGGATGTAAACGAGATCCTGAGAGTGAACATCCTCAAATGCCTGAAACAGAGAGGATCCATTGGAAATTGGTTTTCTAGACAGATTTTTCTGCCTAAAGAGAGCTGAAGCCAAACCCAGAGCTGACATATGTCGGTTCCAGCTTTGGACTTCAGGTGCTTTCATGTGTCTCACCACCACACCTAAGCGCCTCACAAGCCCGTCTAGCTTCATTGCAAGGTGTGATGGGTGGTTGGGAGTGAGGAGCAGTGCTGCTGAGCAAGACCTCTACAGAGGCAGTGGTAAGAGTTATGTGTCTCATCTATCCAACTGTGCTATTCAACTCCTTTGGCATACAGGTATCAAGGACTCCCCTGGTGTCACATCAAAGGATCACAGGAACTAGGTCTGGGTTACAGAAAGAAAAGGGCTCTCGACACTGATGCTTCCTCTGTTTCTCACGGGTCTTTCATCCCCAAAGCATCCACACTGCATACAGGTTACTTCACATCCAGGTTCCTCTTTAGTGAACAACTGTGACAGGAAGAAAGACAGACTAAGGGACAGCACACCAGTGTCCAGGCCATGTATGGATAACAGGCAACCTACATCAACTGGCCTGGAGGCTACAGGGTGAAAATATGTAAAATGCATGTGACATAAGCAAGGTAAATAAAAGGCTTAGGGTAGCTACTGGGCTGTGCCTCAGGTTAAAATACAAACTCTGTGTCATGGATTAGGCTCTAACCAGAATAAACCAGTAATCAGATTTTCAGAGATAGGGATCTATTTTATATAGTGCTAAGCATTCTGGCCTTGAGCAAGCAGATTATTTCTGAACAACTTGAAATCAATTGGAACAGTTCCTGGAAAGACCAAAACCTCATTTATGTATATCTGAAAGTTTATTCCAATTGCATCAGCTGGTTTAATGAAAAACATTGGCTCTACTTACTAAGCCTGACTTGCTTATGTCCTTGGACCATTATGGCTATATTGCTGCTGCCATTGTAACACAGTAGGGTTTGTATATCTGCAAATATATGGAGCCAATTAGATGACTCATTGACCATTAACACCGATCATTTGGATTAACATACCTACATAATTCTGTGATTTAAACTGTTGAAAGGACAACTCTGAGGGAAGAGAATAGTTTATTCTCATCAGAAATACCATATTCCCCCTTCACTCATTCCGTAAGAGTCTACTGGACTCCTGGTCCCTGCCCCAGCAAACCTATAGGAGGAAGCCAAGAAATGTCTCATCTCCTTTTAGTGCCCATCCATGCAAAAGATGTTTGAATCCTACAGCTCTCAGTGATGCTGCTGGCTCAGGCAGCAGGACCCAATGGATATCCCTCCCGCTCAGATGAAGAGGACTGGTTTTCATGCATTTTCAGTTTACCTAGGAAATAAGCCAAGACAAAATCAGCTCTCTGCTCCCCACATTCAAAGGTTTTTAAGGCTGCAAAGTCGAACACTCAGAATTAGGAAAACACAGTATTACAGTTTGTAGGAGCAATTTGAACTGCTCTCTGTGCACATGTACTATATATATACAAGATCACAGGACACCTGCCTCATTGGTGCCCAAGATAGAATTGCTCTGGGGTTTCATCAGGGCTGAACATCAAAGCATGAATTTGTCTATAAGATCTCTGCTTCATTTGCTGCAATTAGGGAAGCTCTCTAGTGAATGAGGCTAAATGTTAAAGAAATAACAGCTTTGTGGATAAAAGCAGTTGCATATTATCCTGGAAAACTGATTCTACCCCTGTCACTGCCAGTGATTCCCTTTGAGCAAAGCAATTTGCTTAAACCAAACTTTTTTTTTTAAAGTGATCATCTTCTATGTTGCTTCATTTTAGGGACACATCACACAATCTGTGTGCTAATTTGCACAAGTGCCAAGCACTAATACAGATAAAATTAGCAGCAATTGCACAAACAAAATATTTAGTTGTAGCTCAGAGATATAGAGGAACTATTGTTTTAAGGAGATAGGTAGTTTCATGTGTGTTTAAAGCTCTGGATAAGAGAAAAGAGATTCACAGAATCGTATGTCCAACCAAGATCAACATTTTAGAACTTGTGTTTTGCTCTTCAGTGAGGAGAAATTATGGTACTTATAATGAATAGGAACCATTGGTACATTGGTCTCCACCTGAGGAAACAGGAGTGCAAACCCCATATACAGGGACACAGTGCACTGATTTCTGCTGTTAGGCAAATACTTCTTTGAAAAAGTACTTTTCAAAAGCTAGAAGGAATTGTTAAATAACACCAAAGGCAAAGAAAAAAATCAATGAATCTACTATTTGTTGCAAACTGAAAACCATTTGGTTTTATTCACTATGAAAAAAGTGTGTGCTCCTGGTTGGGTGGATGCATCTATCCTTAGAAAGGGAATCCTTCATATCAGAGAACCCAGGACTCAGAGAATTCTAAATAACTGCCATGCCTCAAAATAGTTGTTGCATTTTTAAGATCTGGATCAGTCTGGGCTGGTTGAAGAACTGGTAACTGATTATGCTTGGAACCAGATTACTAAAGGACCTTTTGCCTGTGCTAAATGAATTCATTTTCATGGATCTTTTATTTTCCTTGTTCTGATCCAGCTTAAGTCACTGCAGCCAAATTAAAAAGGTATAACTAGCTTATTGGGATTGGCAAGGGTGATTGTTTAAGGTTTTAAAATCACATTTTACTTAGTCTAACTTATTTTAAGTTTGCATTTATGTTTTGTTCATGGTTTGAATTCCTGGACAATTTTTCAAAGTCCACTTTTAAGTTATCACCATTTTTATTCCTGTTAGTATAGATCAGCCTCAGGGGAAATAACAAGCCAGTCTCTTGTGCAGAACTGTAAATGCAAAACAGCATTCTGTTGAAATACGTAAACCTTTTGTGTCTCACTATGATCTGAGAATTATTAGCAGGGGCATATCCTTTAATAACTCTGAAAAATGAACAAACTTTAAACAACTGAGAAAACATTTAACATACAGCTGTTATGGGAAATTTGCTGGAGTTCATGATTCACATCTGAATTTAGAGACTGCATGAGATTAAACATTTTCTACAAGTAGATGTTCATACTGAGGTAGTTTGGATTCTGGCTTTTGAACAACTGTTAAACTGTAGTATATAATCTAAATGGTTTTACTGGCAAATGAAAAGAAATTGTGAAATTACTTTTCATAAACTTTGTTTTAATTAGGTTTCCACTTTCTCATTATAGTAATAGATAGTCCCTAATGATTTTAAAATTGGTATTTGTTTCCTTCACCTTTTGAATCCATGCAGTCACCTCATGTTACTTCAAGTCATCTGGTAGAAGCAAGACTACCACCAAACACAGGCTGACAGAATCAGGCTACATTTACAGGAAAGTGTGTACCTGGTTGAAGCTGTATTCCCTTTGTGCAAATCTGGAATTTACACAATTGGAATTGCCCTCCAATTTACAGCCAAATTCTGAACTAACTGTAAAAATCCATGCCACATGCAGCAAAATCAAGACCCTGAGGTCATCAAAGAAGTCCTTTCCTTTTTCAAAGCTGTATGGAAAGGGGTTTGATGTGCTACAAAGTCATAACCATTGGTGAGGAAGTGGTAGAAGTGTAAAGCTGAAAAGGGCACTGACACAAGGACTGAGTCTCATTTTGTTCAACGTCAGCCTTTGTCCTTCCAGATCCTCATCTTTTCTCCCCATTCTCACAGTTCTGGGGCTCAAGGATTGTCTGGTGGAGCCACAACAGTGACAAACTGAGGAACCATGACAGTAATGGGAAAAGAAGAAAACATTTCAAAAGGGAAATGTAAATGACAAGCAAATAAATAAGGATGTACTTTTTTAGTTACAAACTTGCTGATGAACTACAGATAAGAGAAGTTGCTGCAAACTGCTCTGAGAAGCATTTTGCTGACATTGGTGATTCTCCTCCTTCCCTCCTTATTTCTACAAGGAGAGTAGAGAAACTTGCAAATTTCCTCAATTTATGGCTCCAGAAACAATCGAATCTACAGTGCCTTCTACATTGGCTCAGGGCAATGATACAAAGCTCCCCATGGCCCACAGACATACACATACTCTAACCTTGGCTGAACCCTTCTAACATTAGTCTTGATAATTGATGGAACCCAAGGAGAAATGACTGCAGTTTAATAACATTCAATGGTTTCTGGGTGACTAGTGGTGTGTGACTAAAGCAACATTTAGGTTTGGCATTACCCAATGCTTTTCAATGGAGGCCACAAGGGTAAAGGAAAGCAGGAAATGGGGAGGAAGAAGGTCTCCAAAAAGCGGAAAATAATTTTGCCATACTCCTATTTTGAGTTTCTTCCTTATGAAGATGCCATTTTCTGACCTGCTGATGTGGCAGATGATGGGCTTTGGAGAGTGTTCCTCAGGTATGAAATCATTGATTAAAACTTGCATAAATAAGCAAAGCAATATTACATCTGTTTCCCAGGTACAGCAGGACCTAAATCTTCTTGTGTCATTTTCTGCTGACATAAGAGCAAGAGTTAGATCCAACAATAATTATGGAAAATCTTAAGGAAACAGATTTATTAAGATCCATTATGCTGGTGACCTGTTTGTAACATCTTGCAGAACCAGAGCTCAATCACATTAAATACACACCCACACACCCCAAACCCTCAAATATTCCTAAGCCAAATGGACGATATTACTTTTTAACTTTGCACTGTCATTATTCACATCTGCCGTATGTAGATACAAGTGCAACATTCTGTGTGAGCACACATTTCAGTCATATCACACAGAGATTATAAATTTTAGTGATCTAAATACTCTTCCTTTGGCCTACTAATATTACTAACATTTCATTGGTATCTTGCATAGAGAGAAAGTCAGGACAGGTCTGTACTAGAAAAAGGTTTTCACTCTAGCTGTAGTTGTGAGGTTTCTAGAAAAAATGCTGCTCACACTGGCTACAAAACTGTTTAACCAATATAGTATGCATCAAGCTCAATAAGCTATTTGTGTTGGGTTTTTTTTTTGCTGGAATAACAATATACTAACAGTATAGAAACAAAACCCCCTCCATTTTCAACTGATAAATCCTCAAAAGATGCTCCCTATATGGGCAAATTTCCATGCTATTGCAAATTATCTGTTTCCAAAAAGGAGTATCAAAGACACCACAACCTAGAATTTTGTAATATGAAAAAAATACAGCTGAATATTCTGTATCAAGTACACAAGTTCCGTATCTTTTCACTTAAAGGAAAATCACTAATGACTGGCAGTTGTTAAAGGCTATTAACGTAAGGATGATGAGTACTGCTAGCCAACAGCATAAGGTGATGATACCTACATGATTTAAAGCAATCCACTGCAAAAGTTCAGTCATCTTCAGTCTCTTACATTATATTACTATATAATAGATGTTAGACCCAGTAAGTTGGTAGGACAACCCATGTACTGGAAGCTATGAAATACATAGCTCACAACACCCAGAAAATACCTATATAGAACTTTCGGTAAGAGAGATCAGGACTACTTAGCTCATAAGAACAGAGCAGAAGATGCTACCAGATTCCTAATTCCCTGCAATACTGGAGATCGTTTTTGCCCTTTCAACCTAAAGAAATATGCCTTCATGGAAAGCAAAACATAGGATCATAAGAAATGTCAGAATATCTCATGATCAATATATTACCATGGGCTACAGTGAGGGGAGGGGTAGAATAGAATGGTACTCGTGGCCAAATTTTCAGGAGCTCAGCATGCAAAGTGCCAAGTTACTTTAAAAATTAGGCAGCTTCTTCTGGAGTCTAGCTGGGAGATGACTTCTTTTGAAAATCTGGCTGCAATAATGCACAAACAATGTTCTTCCAGTAAAAGACCTGCTGTTGGCTGCATGTTTAATTTATGTGCATTTAATCATCCATGATAATACAGTAAGTCTTGTTGAGTACAAGATGTGAGATCAGACTGCTGCCCATATGTAGAGAACAAATTCATATTAACCACAGCAACACATATGCCTAACTTGGCCAAACATTTTAGCCAAAATCTGGGACTTGCTAACGTATCAATATGGAAGACATATGTTCTTCAAGATATAAATTATGATGCTTTTCATCATATTACTTGTGCAGTCCAGTTTATGGAGTGAAGCAGCTTAGCAGAGCTTGTTTGGATGGATGGAAAAAGCATGATTCATAAGTGAAATAGCTCTTGTTTGATAGACACCTAGTTACTCTGGGCAATGTGGGTTAATAGAGCTAAACTAATAGTCCAGATGAGCAAGTCTTTCCATACTGTGTCCCAGATGGAAACACAGGTAACACAACTTGTCTGTCACACACTGTTGTCTTTATTACACTCAATTTAACCAGAGAAATCGGAGCTTCTATTAAATAGCTGTTATAAAAAAACTTGTATACACTAGATAATTATGAGCCTTCCTTACATTATTCCAATGGCAGTGGCAAGCATTTCTCAGGCACAACAACTAATTAAATTAATGGTTTAAAATACACAGGTGCTGTGTCTTCATTTTAAAAGTTCCTTCTTTAAGCTATTTTTATGCTGAATATTATAGCCCTGGGACATCTGATTCCCTCAATACTGCTGGGAATGCTCATTTCCAGAAAATTCCTAATGTCTCTTCCTTTAACTGATATTACTTCTCCAACCTAAAATCCAAAAGACCATTCCTTAGAAAAAGCTGTTAATTCTGAAGCATTTACAGATACCATCTGCAATTCCTATTACCTTAGCTGAGTAAGGCCGCCATATACAGCTAAACCACATTCCATGTCATATTTATGATTTCAGAAAAACAAAGAGTTCAAAGCTGTAATTTGGAATTAACTTGAAGAGAAAAATAAAATTAACACTGTGGGTGCTGCTGACTGCACTTTGTTAAGAAAGGTGGGAGATTACAGTTAATCCAGCTGAGCACTCTGGTCCTTATGCTCATTATGCAGGATTTGCAGCATAAAATTTAAAGACCAGATGGGCAGTCCAGCCTGTATTCAACAGGAATGTGTCTATCAAATGCCCTTCTTGAAAGGCACAGAGAGACAAAAATGTTGATTTTTCAGTATCCTTCACTATAGATGCTCAGCAGATGCTTGAGTTAAGACTGAATGGAAAATGAGACAGTGTTACTTGTGCTCTCCTCACCACAGGTATCTTGGCAGGAGGGTTTGCAGGCAAATTACAATCCACTCTCCAGCATCAGCCCAAGAACTGAGTATGTGGGGCAGCTCAGAGCAAAGACCCAGGCACATTGGATGTTACAAGTCAGATTTTGGTCTGGTTGCAGCATATTTTTGTTAACGTGGCATTAATAAGAACTGTAACCCAGAAACTTCCTCTAGCTCAGCTGATGGCTTTCCCTGTGTGCTAATGAGATTTGCTGAGAATCAGAGCTATACCGCAGCTGAGCCAACAAATCTGTGTGGTACAGGCTCATCACCTCTTATCTCTGCTGCTTTGGGCAGTGCTGTGCAATTCGCAGCTTCCCAGTACTCCTGTGCCTTTGAAAACTGACATGTCTCCTCACCCTGCAGAGCATTTCTTGTTGGAGCGTCAATGCAGTGAGCTTTGAAGCTCTAGAAGTTTCCCGGTACAGCAGAGAGGAATAGCCTTATAGCCATGAAAATATCTGGCATTTACTTAAGTGTCCAGCCCACTTTCAGCCCCTTAGTTGAGGTAGGAGACATCCTGAACACAACAGGGTTAAAACCAATCTGACAAATGAGGCAAAGCATGGAAAATATGAAGACAGCTATTTGGTAGCACAACTGAACCCTAGCACAGCAATACCATCTGCAATCACTTAGAGGTGCCCCAGTAAAGCGTAGCCCGGAATGCCTGGCTAATAAAGTGTCAGCAGCAGGGGGATTACGAGGGAGATTTACAAGAGTGCATGAGTTTAGTGGCTGCTGGAGACATCTGATACACAGTGTGTTTGATTCCAGGCCTTGAGACAGCAATGAAATAAGCCCGCAGACTTGTGTCAAGAAGCATTTAAAATGAACACTTCTATTCCATGTACCTGCGGCAGCCCTGGCAAAGCTGCATCTCAGCACCTCGCTTGCCAGACGATTCTGAGGCAGGGCACTGCTTGCATCTTGCTTTCTAAACAGCAGCAAAGGTATGCAGAAGTCAAACTACCTGGTTCCCTGGCTCCTGCCATGACAGTTCTAAGGAAGACCTAGGGTTAATGTCCTGATGTGAAATTTAGCTTTCTCCTTTTCCCACTCCCCCCCTTAAAGGTTGTGTGCTTTATAACCATTAAATTTGGGCCAAAACTTGCAAGAGCTATGGGGAATATTTTTCAGGCTCATTTCTAATTTTTAAATAATGGTCTTAAATAAAATCTAAACTAAATGAAGCGTGACTAAATATACTGTAGTGAGCCCATCAACCCTGGAACCCTTGATTAGAGGAATAAATGTTGCTTTTTCAATCTATAAGCGATGAACTTCCTAGCTGCACTTTCATATGTTTTCCTTTCATATAGTGGACTTTCCAGGAGGCAATTAGGGCAAATGATTTGGGTAAAAACAAAGAGCAAAGTATTTTCCCTTCATTGTCTAAGGCAACTTAAATAAGTACTTTATTCACTTCCTTATTAAATGAAAAGACAAAACATTTTGTGCTTTGTTTCTGTATCTGACACATAGATGTAAAATGGGTAATAACCTCAGCCACAGCTATGTCACTTATAACAAAGCTGCCTATGGCTCCAGTGGAATCACCTATATGATAAAGCTTTGTATGTGCTGAAGTGTTTGCAGGATGAAGCTCCTCACCACCCATATATCAGACTTTTGTTTGGCATTTCATCAGCCTGACGGTCCAGCAGCCCAAGTGCCCCATTGAAGATGTGAGGGACTATGAAAGCAGAAAAGGAATGGGAACAAGGAATGCACTTGCCCAACCAAAGAAAGTAATTGGAGATATTGTTCACTCTGGATATTCATCAAGCCTGGAGGCTAAATTCTGGCCCCATGGGAGCTGGTGGCAAACCTCCATTGATTTCTGTAAGGTCAGGATTTCACTAGTGATTTATGGAATGAGCTAACATGACATTTTAACAATCAGTTTTAGTAGCTGGAAGTGTTATTCATTGCAGAGGTAAAGCATTGTTTGATTTTATGTGACAGTGTACCTTTAAAAACAGGCAACCTGCAAAGCAACAATATAAAATGCAGCACTTAAATTACATTATGATGAGGAATGACACCAGGGAATGAAACCAAGGAAATGTTCCTTTTTATTCTCTCATGCTTTCAAAAGTCAACAGTTCTGAAGACAGTGTTACTGGTAAATTTAAGTCACCTTTCCTCAGCTTTAGAGCTGGCTGATTGCAATTTCTATCACTTCTGGCAAAACGCAAGGGCTTGTTTTTCAACATGAACTATGGATTTTTTTGAGCAAGTATGACAATCTACCAACGCGCGTGAGTTGTTCATGGGGTGTTACAGGACAAAGAAGAAAAACCAGGTCTCCTATCCAAACATGTCTGGCTGAATATATAAATTAATAAGAACTATAATAATATCTTTGTAAACACTGTTGTTAACTATGCTATCCATAATAATTTCCATTTTCAACTCCAAGTTAAAACACCATCAGGAAAATTGCATAGTAGGTCTTGGGACAACTTAACAAAGTTTCAGACCTTTATAAAAGAATCACTTCCTTTTGTAAAAATCAGATCTCTGTGGTCTGAGATTTTCTGCCATCATGAATAAAAAAACATTTGTTCTAAACAGGAGTATAAAGGCATACTTACAAATAGGCAGTTGCTGGGTTTATTATAATAGCATGTTTTGATTTCTGATTTGATTTTCCTTTGCTCTGTTTAATTTTGGTTGGATTTTTTTTCTAAAAGCATATATGAAATCAAAAATGTGACCATAGGGACAGGACTGGAAAGTAGCTCCATTTTGCTTCCCTGTCTCCAGGTCAGGACCAGAACATATTTATTCTATAATAATAGATAAACTTGCCCATTCCTCCATGCTCAGGGCAGGTGCTGGTTTGATTTTGAGGCTTTTCAGCAGACCTACTTTCTGAACACCCTCAGCCTGCCAGTCTCAGCCCTCTCTCTTCAAAGGAGCGCTTGTATGATTACAGCAGCAAGACAGCAGCACAGACTCAACCAGCTCACAGAAGTCCAAAGCCAGTTTTCCCTTGCCTCATAAAAATCACTGTTTTAAATCAGAGAACTTGGTCTGAAGCCCACAGAGGATAATAGAGCTGACAAATAGGACCGTCCAGTGGAGCTGGTGGGTTTTGAAGGGGTTCTGTCAGTGCTGTGTGTGATGCTTTCTTGGAAAGTTTTGAGGATTCTAAGTTGCAGTTATGGAAAAAAAACTTTCACAATAACAGGGAATGATAATGTTTTTTCACATTTCTAAACTGAATGTTTTGGTAAATTAACTTCTAAGGAAACTTAATCAGGAAAGCCTTTTATTCTGCCTTAATTTTAAGAAGTCATCAGCAGTGTTCCCAGTTTTCCTTTTGCATGCTTGTTAGCTTTGTTTTTGTAACCCCACTGTCACGCTTCTGCTGTTAAGCCATTCCCGATCATCTACGCTGCATTTTGCATTAACATAAGACAAAGGACCCGGTCCTGGCAGAGGCTCAGGGCTTCCTCACTCTCAATAAGCTCTCTCCAGCCCAATTTAGCTGTTAGTTGCCATTAAAAGCAGCCAGTGACTCAGAGGATGAAGCCCTGGAAGCTTGTTGATCTTTAAAATTGTTCCTTTCTACCAAAGCAGGAGCGACTCAAAGCCGTCACAGGTATGCCTGGATTCATTCAACAGACCTGTTCTTCCAGTCCTTTAGAACTGTCATTTTGTAATTGTCTAGGAAAATTTATTGTTTCTTTAAAAACAATGAGGAAAATAAAAGCCACCTTCAAAATCAACTGCGTTTTAATAACCAGCTTTGCAGTAAGGCAAACTGCAGCCCAATCCTGCCATCTTGACCCAAGTCCCGGGTTTGCATTAAAAAAACCCCAAGTCTGTTAGTGGGTAAGTGACTCCGCCAGAGCTTAGAAAATTAGAGCTGGTTGAAATTTTCCAGTTAAAATGTTTTTATTTCTATTTAAAATGACCCTTTGGAAAACAGCCAAAATATCCTCTGAAGACTCAGGGCTGCTCAGTCAAAATCTAATCCTCACAATGCCTTTTTTTTTTTTTTTTGGGAGGGGGGAGGGGATTACCAATATCAGGAGAGAAAATAATCTGATTTATTTCCTGGCTTTATTTGCTTGGCCACTCTTTAACTTTCCAAAAAATGGCCAAAGTTTAGCACATTCACCAAACATGAAACAGAAAAAGGGGAATTATCTAAATATCCTCCGTTTTGTGATGTAGAATAACAAAAAAGGACAGAAGAAGATGAAGCAGAGAGTGGAACCATTCCAAATGTCAGAAAACTTTTTTAAATATTGAAAATTTTTCCTTTTTTTTTGGCCATAAAGTTCAATGTTTAAGAACTGCTGGGATCTTCATAGTAATGTAATTTCATGTCATCAATTGTATGGTTAGAAAGAAAGAGACCTGTGTTTGAATGCAACATAAAAGTGGAAGGTTTCTTCTGTTAAACAGAAGAGGGAGAAAAATGTTATCACAGAGGCTGCTTGTGCTGAGACTAGGGCTTGTCTGGGATGCGCAGCCTTGTATACCAGTCACTAGAGCCGGTGGGGAGACTTGTCATAGGGACCTAGGAGGGAGATGGAACCACTTGGTGGATGGATCTTGAAGCTGTATGCCAAACAGCTAAGAAATGCGCCCCTTGCTTCCCCCCATCCATCCCTGCTGCCTGACCCTCACCCAAAAACCTGTCCCCCAAGCTAATTTCTGACCTTTTCCTTTACACCTTTGATCAGGCTCACAAGCTTCTTCAGATCTCCTGGCTCATCCCCTCTCTGCTGTATTACTTGAAGGAAACATTTACATCATCTTTATAGCTCGTTCCCTTTGGAAGACCTTTATTCCCCCTTTGTTTTTCTTATCATCAGGAGTAAAAATGAATCCAACAGCACCTCAGCACTGCTCAAAACAGACATTGACCAAGTGGGACATTTCCTACCCTGGATGGCAGACAGCCTCCACTGCCCTGCCACTTGGTCTCCACTGATAAGACCAGCACCACTCAGGCCTGCAGGTAGCTCAATACTTTCACCTCTAACACCGTTAAGCGGTAGGGAAGCCCCTACTTCCAGGCCTCTGGAGACTTTCTGACCACCCCAAGGCATTTAGGGAACATCTGTAAACTAATCCAAATTTGTTTGTAAAGTTTACTTCATAGTTCCCCGCTGGCCAAGGAAAGAGCAAAGGCAAACCCAGCCTGATGCCAGAAAAAAGTGACTCAGACAAGCCCAGATTCCCAGCAGCACAAAGCATCAGTACCATCAGGAGATGACATGGCAGCTTGCTGCGACTTTCACTATCTGATCAGACAATTTCTTAATCAGCAGAGACAGTGCTCGCTGTCAGAAAAAAAGTCATATGAATCAACTTTCATCCTTAGGGAACAGGTTCTGCTTTTGCAAAACTAATGAGTGTCCAGTTGTTTTCCATATTCATTGTGCCGTACAGCACTTTCTTGCCTTTCCCAGGCTCTCCCGGCCCTTGTGGCTGCAAGGGCTCAGCACACAAATGCAAAGGAGGTTTCAGCAAGGGAAATCAAAGCTAGCCAGGGCAAAATTACTCTTAAAAGTGGAAGCTGGATACTCAAGCACAGTGGGAAGGTTGTGATTAAAAGTATCTGAATCGGCTTTTTTTGGTACTTCAGTGATAGATGTGAAAAATACAGCCTCATATTTAGAAGAACAAAGTTTGTAAAGTTACAGATTTGGTATTAGAAGAGTAATAGATGCCAGAAATTTCCATAATATATATCCTCAATTTAGAATTAGGAATAGAAATTGTCAGCTTAGTTAACATAAAATTAAGACATGATTTCTCAATTCATCACGAGCTTTGTGTTTTGCTGAAGTAGTTTATGAACCACGTTTGCCTCTAATAAAGTAAATGTATTTGCATACCACGACCACAAGAGAGAGCTTTAGTGTTGGATGTCGTGCGCCGCTGCGGCAGAGGATTCAGGCAGCTCAGTTGCCCAGTATCTTTAGCTGGCACTTTTTAAAACATGATGAGGATACCAAAGCAAAACATCTGATAAAGACAGCAAAACAATTCCCCATTTTCTACAATACAAGAAACAACCCCGTGTCCTGAAGCACAAGAGTTTGAGAGGCAGGTTTTCACAACTGTGACATTTAGAAACTGACCCATTTTGCCCAGCCCTGATCCTAAAACTTTAAAAGCAGCCTCAAGAAGATGCTATTTGATGGGATGCTTTCAAAAAGGTGGTGTGACATCTATTTTAGCTCTGTCTTTACAGATTGGGCTGGGTGATATCATCTTCTATATAAACTTATATATAAAATTTTGTATATAGACATATATAAGCATATATACATGTATGTATGTATATCCAATCTTTTCCCTACACCACCCTTCTCTGCTTAAACAGCCTCCCAGTTCTGGCCTGCTAAGCATCTAGTCTCATTCCATTCAAATCCTTACCTAAGACTAATTTCTCCCATGATATCCATAAGGACTTTAATAATAATGATTATCCTGCAGCCCAACCACCTCAAGCTCTCCACCCATCTCCTCCCTATTGTGTATTACCTTCCACTCATTTTCTCCCAGATAAAATAAACTCTTGAGGGCAGAGACCTGCTGGCTCTTCTAGTCTTCTTCTGGGTGTTGTAAAAGTAATAAGGCAATATCACACATAAAGCACGGTATTCAAATGATACTGAGTCAGATGTAAATGAGGAAAAGCAGGTCATTTAGTTACCTCACTATGAAGTGTCTAGATGCATTGCATTCCTGCATCTTCCCGGATATGGTATGTAATGAAAATGGTGAATAATCTTGTGTGTGCATTATACCTTTCATCCCAAAGAGTACTCAATTACTTTACTAATTGACTGTTCAAAGTGTCTGCATGAGAACTTCTTTGCTTACAAGCAAAATGCAGCCAGAGCACTGGCAGGAGCACAGGACCAGCATGATTCCCAGAAAGTCCTGAGACAAAATCATGGGTTCCGAGGAAGGCAGAACAGAGGAGGAAAATGAGAGATTTGGAGATGACCTTTAACTTGATGTTTCTCTGCCTTTGCCCAGTTTCAGCAGAATAACCATTTGATTGTGTGAGAGATGTCATCTCTTTTATGGTTGCTGTGTGCAAATGCACATCTGCAGAAGCTGATGTGATACTGGGAATCACTCCTTTTTGCATGGAAATAAGAGTCTGGGATTAATCCTGAAACATACAGAGCACTTGCAATTCCCCTGGATTCAATAGGAGCAGCCCTAACTAGCTCTTGAAATACCACACTACAGCAAGTATTGTCTAAGGTTGCTTCTTGCTATAGCTATGTATTCGTTTGTTTTTAAAACATGCCCCTGGATGCTTCTGAATTACTTTCATATATATATAGATATACCATTAACTGTTTTTAACAAACACCTTAGTAAGCTTCCTTAAACTTGCAGGGGCCTATTACACATCTGCAAACATGAGAACATCAAAACATTTCCCTAGATAGAACAGGTTTTCAATACCAAAGCACTTGATGATTCAAGTGATCCGACTATCTTTATTAAAAACAGGGAAACTGAGGCACAGAAAGCAAAACAACATGTACAAAGCCAATCATCTGCTAAAAGCAGACCAGCCACCCACAGCTGACACCAGCTTTTGGAAAAACATGCTGCTTCTAAACACGTGGAATACCAGAAGCTGCTTCAGAAAGTGCCTCGGTCTGTTGCTCAAGTCCTACTTACAGTAACAAGATTTTGAATAGTTAAAGGAATATGTGCTAGCAGACCTTATTGTAAGCATGGAGCCAGATATATCTTCTCTTTTATAACATGCATATGCATCTTCTAACAGGCATTGTCTATCTCTTCATCTATACCACACTCATCAGATTACACTATCTGAAACTTCTTTTTCCCCCAAGAGATCATAAAAGTTTCAGCATTTACTCAAAATGTTTTGTCGTGTTTTCAATTTGAGAGACCATACAGAGGCTCCAAAGATAACACGGCAGCTGCCAGTGCTTCTCATGTGTTGAGCTGAATTGTGGATGCCTGTCTACAATGGCATGTTTCCTCAGTAGTTTTAGATACTCTGAAACAGAATTTTCCAGTCTTCTCAAATATGTAAGATACGGGATGGCCAGAAGCTATTCAGATTACACAACAGTGACTTTTTTGAAAGCCAAGAAGAGGCAAAACAACAGTTCCTGCAGTGCACAGCCTCCAGCAGAGCCCTCCACCAAAGTGCCTTTGGTTTCCTCACCTCTATACTCTGCTCAAAGCCCTGAATTAGCTGTTTGTTGACCCTACTTACTGCTTTGCCTCCTTTCTTGCTCTCAAAGACTATGGCTTTGCTCACTTCCATGGCTTTTGGTGCTGAGGTTTCGTGAGGAGACTTGTGTCCTCAAGCCAAGGCTCTCCAGCGCAGTCTCTTTCCAAAGGTGCCTGGGAGTGGGATGTTCAGAGGATGAGGTGCCAAAAGCCAGAACTGCATGGGACATTTGCTCCTGCTTTCCATCCCAATATAACTTCCCTGTAATTTCTCCAGCTCCTGGAAGTCCTTCTGCCATCACATGGGAAGGAACTGTTTTCATTTATACATCTCTGTTGCAGGCAGTTCAGCGCAGAGGCAGAGGGCAGGGTGCAACAGTAATTTACACACTATAAACTTTTGTAGGTTTTATTCACCTCATTGCTCTGGTATTAAACAGCATCGCGTGGTGACTGTGTAAGCTGGGAGCAATGGTGCTGGCTGCTGACTCGGTGCATGCTCTGCCATGCAGGAGTTTACACCTCCCATCCCTGTCAGCTGTGGCAGGGCAGGAGGGAGAGACGCTGAACAGAGGAGAGGTTTGTGTTGGAAAAGAGGTGGAAACAGTGCATCCACCACATAATCAGTCATATATTTATTACTGTAATACTTAAAACTCTGTTAGGAGCTGTAAATGTGTAATTATCCATGCACAAAGATGCAATCCTTGCCGAAAAACAAAACTATGCAGAATCTGTCTGGAGCTGATGAAAGTAAAGGAAGATCCTGTTAGGAAGCAAAAGACAGTGCCTTGTATGAAAAATATCTTAGCATAGGTCTTTCTTGATCAGTGCAAAACCACTTGGAAATAGCAGTATTTTGTCCTCTGAGGGCTGTAGAGTGTGTTTGAAATGGAAGTCTAGAGATGTGAAGAAAGTGTGATTCAGACTATTTATCCAAATCCCACAGGGTACATGGTGATTCACTTCCAGGGAATACATGTATTGATTCTTTTGTCCCATGTGTGACACAGAGTTTAATGACAAGGCCAGAAAATTGAAAGCAGAAGCAAAAGAAGCTTCATTAAGGTGCATCAGCAGAGGAGCAAACCTCCAGGAGACGCAGAGCTTGACCATCTGCAAAAAACTGTGCAAAACTTGTGCTGGAAAGGCTCCTGCTCCAGCAACTGCAGTTCATGGTGGGGTCATTCCCCTCTAGTTCCCTCCAGTTCCCGTGGACCAAGGTCCCAAGAAACACTGTACTGACTTAGCTAGTTAACGTCACTTGTGTGTGCTGTAGATGATTTGATTTCAGCCAGTAGCACAGATACTGATTTAAACCATAAATATAGCCTTTATGCTTTTTTTGCCTATTATATCTTAGCTAGCACCAGAGGGTTCTTTTGTGAACCCTGAAGATATTCCTGCCTCACAGAAATTGCACTGGATAAGTGTATTCTTTTTATTTTAGGCAAAGAAAAGGAAAATGATCATACACCATTAGCAGCTCGGCCTTTTCTGGACCAGAAAGCAACTCTAACGTAGACCAGCTGCATCTGAAAACAGTGTTTTTAATGCTCCTGCATTGCCTCACCTGAATAATAGCATGTAGGGCTTTGTTTCAAGACTTAATTTGTTATAGGAAGTTAAAAAAAGACATGCATGCAAACCAACTTATGGAAACTTTTGCCTACAGTAAGTGTCAAGCAGAAGGAATGTTATTGATTGCAATAGATTTACACCCATAATGAATTTGGCTGGCTGGTCAAAAGTCTAGTGGGTGTGCAAAAGGGGAGGTGAAGTGGGGAATGACGTATGTAGTGGTTTATCTGGAGAGCGGAGCCGCAAAATGTTGTAGTTACACTTAAGTTTTATTAAAAATGCCATTCTAACGAGCCCTAGTGGCCCCAGCACATGGAAAGTGGCTTGCTGTGTTTTGAATGGCACTGAGTAACACCCCAGGGCCTTAAATCAGTTCAAGATGTGTTGGTGGCGTCTGATGTTAAGCATAGAAGGGAAATTCAAAGCAATATAGATTTAACCTAGGGACCCTTCTTTTGCCTGATGCTTATCAATAATGCAAGCGTAAGTAATAGCCAGAAGAAATTTGGTACAGAGGCAGAGTATTATATGAATGTGTGATTTTATTAGTAATATTTTTACTGTGAGGTTTGGATAACTAATCCAAGCAGCAAGACATTGAAATGTGGACAACAAAGAGATAAAGTCAGATATTCCATCCTGTGTATTTCTGCAGGCACTGCTTGATGTACTATGCCCAGGGAAAATTAAACTGGGGTCAAAAAGAAACACCTTTTTTTACAAGGCAAATAGAGGGAGAAGAAAAGCCACAGTGCGAGTGAGCAGAGAAGTCCTACTGCACATCTCAAGTCGGAGAGGTTTTTAAGGGGTTTGTTACATGGCAACTACTGACCACAGAGGACACTAAAGATAAGGAATAAAAGGAAAATGAAAATTCCGCTAATCCAAACTATAAGAAACTTGCATATTTCTTTGTATTTATATTCAATGCCTTGCTAAGAAATTTAGATGAAGTGCCCATGTCACAAAGGGTGGATAAGAAGAGCTTTATGTCTTTAATCCAGGGCTCTGCTTCCAAACCTTGTCATAGCTAGGACACTTCTACAAGAATGTCTCAATGTCTCACCTGTTTTGATGGGACAATGAAAATTATGGTTTCAGAGGTATTACTAATACCAAGAAGGATTTGCCAGGTATTTGGATTTTACACAAGCAGTACATATTTGCCACCTGCCAGAATTAAACCTACACATTCTAGGCTCTGGGATGAAAACTAGAAGACTGAGGTGCATCTCTAATGCCAGATTGATAGCATGATGAGCTTGGGTGGTTTAATTTGTCAATAACCATAATGGCAGCAGGAACTTGAAATCTGTTGAAACTCTGAATGTCCTTTACTCTCTATCTATGTGGTCTGGAGACAGACAACCACTGAATCATGAACAGCAATCACTAACTTATGAAAAGCAATTAGAAGGGAACCCCAACAACCACCTAATGAAATGCCAAGAACTTGGCACAAATACCTCTGGTGATACAGTGAAGGAGCCTTAAACTCTTACCTTAAGCACTGCTTGCTTCCTTCCCACACTGACAGCTTTAGCAACAACGTGACTTGGAGTGTCTAATTATAGGATAATTATTGTTGTTGCGTTTGTAAAGGTCAGTCACTAGAAGCTAGGACCCTAAGGGAATGGAGACAAGAAAGGCAAAGAAGGAAATGGGAGTAGCAAGGTTCATGGGCTTTTTGACCAAGTAGAAATGGAGAGGGAGATACAGCCTTCCTCTGTAACTGGACCACAATTTGTACTTGTGCAACATTAATGGTTTGCGCTCACTATTAAAGGCAAATCCTCTCCTGGTGTTAATTGTGAGATAAGATTCAGGCCATGCATGTCTCTGCCTTTCTCCATATCTGTGATGCCAAAGAATGAAGCCACTGTGGTGATACTGGCCAAGTATAACCCAGACAGGTCACTGCATCTGAAACTATCTGCTTTCCTTCCCTGCTTCTACACTGCCTCAATACAAAGGAGGTAGTTTCTGGGCTGAAGATTGATTTTTGCTCCTAAGATTAAGGAGAGAGAACTGGTAAAGAGATGAAAAACAACTCCAAAGATAGGTGGCATAACAGCACAGAGAAGGTGGACTCAGAAACTGAACAGCATTGGTATTATTCCCACATTCAATGACCACCATCTAAGACAGCAGAGAACTTAGCTCAGATTAATAAATTCTCCTTTCAAATCCACATAAAAGAAATCAGCCATGCTACAGACACTGATGATCTTTTGTTGATCTTCTTCCCCTCCAAGCTTCCTGCCCATTTTTTGACACATTTTTGCCCATTTTTTGAGGGCCACCAGGCAGAGGATCACTCACACTTTTCAGCACATATGCATTTCAGCCCAAGAGGAGAAGGCTAATATCTGTCACACAGGTACTGGGTGCATCCTGTCAGCTACGGTATATTCTTAAACACTATTTTGTTGGAGGAAAGCATTCTGGGATCTTAACTGATAAGAAAATAAATAAATAAATTTGTGCAGAGACGCTGATCTATATCCACCTGAAAAGCTTCAGATTTCATTAGGAGAAAACATGAAGCAAGACTGCAACTAGCAGAAAGGAATATTTGGATTCAGGTAATCATCAGAACAAAAGCAGGAGATATTCATTAACTGGATTTCTATTCTCTGTATGAATAATTGCCTGATCCTAGAACAAAAATTAATTTATTTGGTGGCTATAACAAAATCACAACTTGACAGCAATTGTATTGTCAGGAACCTAGAACTTATCCTGTACAAATGGAATTGGCACATCTAATTTATTTTTTGTAAGACTTCAAAGTAAATAGGTCAAAATTCCTCACTGCAATTAGTTCAACTTAATATACATATCTTTGATCAGCTAAAATGTAATGATACTTTTCTAAATTATCATTGAAACTGGCAAGATATGAAAGTAGAGATGGATCTGAACCTAACTGAGGTTCTCCAAGGAACTGACTTGTCATAAATGTGTGATGTGACAGCCAGGGTAAATCCACTGCTGATGAGCCAAGGCAACTTCTTCACTCCTGCAGTATTCATTTAGTATTTTTGTCACTTCCACACTAGTTGGATTAAAAGTTTTTCTAAAAAAGAAAGTATGTAAATTTTAGATTTGTGAAAAATAGGTTGAACATTAGTTCAGCTTAAACCCATCCGTGTGATTTTAGCACCTTGTAGGATCTGTTTTCTAAACAGGGCAAATTGCAAACATGGCAACAGAATACTCATCTCAGTAGCTGATTTCAGAGCACGGTAAGAGTTGACATTAAAGAGAATTATCCGACCAATCATACTTAAATCCTAGATATGCTATTGTCCTCTTCAGGCATCCTAAACTTAATACCTAATTCCAGCTGCATTTCTAAGGACATTTCTAATCTATAACATTGGACTATTACTCAAGTAAAGAGAACAGGTCATCACCATAAAATAAAGAGAAAACAAAGCTTCCAAGGTAAAATTTAAAGGGCTAAAATGACTCAATAGGATGAAAACCAGAAGAGTTCTGGATAGATTGGTGAACTCGAGAGAAAAAACTTGTTTTCAGCTCTCATGATTCATGGGAAAGGTACAGGAATAAAACCTGAAATGGAGAAATAAACGGAATATATATGTATAAAGAAGATAAAGGGAAGTAGAACTTGAGGTTAGA
Organism: Brotogeris chrysoptera; assembly: GCA_030323915.1. Taxonomy (NCBI): domain Eukaryota; kingdom Metazoa; phylum Chordata; class Aves; order Psittaciformes; family Psittacidae; genus Brotogeris; species Brotogeris chrysoptera. The sequence continues at coordinate 25,103 of JARCZZ010046966.1, forward strand.
TACAAGTATCCCCATTTTCAAACATCAGAAGCTATTTGTCAGAAGATGACAAATTTTTTGTGGTTGGCAAAGGTTTTACAAGTAAAAGACGTGATCTTACAGATAAAACTGTAGGGGAAGGAGACCATAACTTATATTTGGCATTTCTGAGTCCACTTCAGTATTCACCCTTGGCATCCCCATATGTGTGTCTAAGGAGGGGAAGGGAAAGAGTAAATGAACCAGGTAAACAAGCGCATTGCGCAACACTGCATCTGGAAAACTGTGTCAGCCTTTAACTTGTTTAACTGGCCCTCCTATGGCAATAACACATCATTACCGCTTTCCGGTGTTTATTAATGTCATTTTTATGGTTTATTTGTAGCAAGGTTCAAATTCCATGCACATAGATGTTTAAAAAAAAAAATCAGGGGTTTCATAGCTTTCATTATATATTGTAACAAGGAGATTGCATTGGATGTGGATAGGGCAGAGAAAGAGGCTAATGGAGCAGCATTTTGAATAGATTTGTGGTCTTACATAGGATTCCTACCTCACCAAATTCCCTGAAATCCCATAGCTATCAAAATAAACATTCCAGTCAAACCTGTTATTTCAGACTAAAGATGCTCAGTTCTGCTGCACTAAGGATTTTTCTTTATGCCGAAAGGGTCAACACGCTCTGAAGAAAATTGGTGGAGATTCATTCCCAAGTGTGGTCAAATGTCCAGGACTTCTCAGACTTAGTAGTCATCGTTCCTTTAATAATAGCAACAAGGCAAGACTGTCATTCCTAAGCCACTCCTGGCCTGCTGGCACAGACAGACTGCAGCATGCAGTAATGTGACTCCTCTGTTCCCTCTGAGGGAAAGGATGTAGAAGACTCAAGCATCCCAAATGACTAAGCACCCACCAGAAAGCAAAACTAGATGGTTAGTCATAAAACTGAGAGAGCAATCATTCACTGCATGGTAAGAAAACTGATTTCCTGAGCTCAAACTTAATTTCCAAGCTCTGTGAAGGGCCAAGAGGGATCTCTGTAGTATTTTTCCCCTTTCTTTTTCTTTTTCCCTTTATGGAGTCTGAAATATGAATATATATATGTCATCTTCTGCATGTAAATCAGTATGAAATGCTCACTCTAAGAATGCTTTTTTCTCGACAGGAATGTAAAATCAAGCACTTTGAAAGTACCATATTGGATTTAATTTGAACAAATGTATTCAGTGAGTTCTCAAAAAACCTAGGAGAGGATACTGAGATTTTCCCCCTCCCCAGACAACTCCCAGCATAATTTCAGTGATGATTTCTCAGTCCATAGGTTGACCATCGTATGGTTTCATAAATAAAATACAAGCCTCAAAGTGGGAATAGATTATGAGAGTATTAAATAAGTGACACTTGTTACTGGTAAGAGCATTCATCATTGCGTCTCAAAGGGATGCTGCAAATCTTGTTTCTCCTTTTATTCTTCTCATTGCAGTTAAAGGAGGGACAATGAATTTACAAAGTTTTCTTTACAGCTAGAGCACTCTGTAGTACCAGCTCTTGGCAGTGAGACTTAGTTGGGACAGGTAAGGCAAAATCTGCTGGGGAGGACAGCACTATGACTATACATTAATTTCCAGAGGACCACCTTCTTTCTGCTTTCATAGCTCAGTTCAGTCAGAAAACTCGAACTACTGGAACACTCAAACTAGGTGTTTACTGTGGGATGGGGTTTTCAACATAGTCTAGAGCACAACTTGAAAATTCATCAGAGAAGTTTGCAATGTCCTAAAAGCTTGGATGGGTGGGAACTTTGGTTTAGAAATTCTAGCCATTTCAGAACTTCTCTTATAAGTTTATTTCATGTTTAAAAGGTCATTTTAGCCTCAGGACCTCTCTATAGGAAAGGAGATAATTTTAGGCTAGACACAAATACTGATAAAGATCTGTTAATATGACTGCAAGAGACATATCCTTAGACTGAAAGCTATCAATTTGGCAAGTGAAACTATTTTATTTTGCTATAACGTTTTCAGTGAAAATATTCAGTTTCCCTTTTGGGGTTACCTGAGATATCTTTGAGCCTGCAGATCTTCACACACCACTTTCACTCTGCCTTCAGTGCAAGAGGCACTCAGCTGCCAGGGAGAATATGCACTTTGACCTCGTAGTAGCTGAATATATCACTTAGTGTCAGGTTTCTCCTATTACTTCTCATTAAGAAATCACCTTTCTGTTTCTATCAGTATTCTTTGTGCCTTTTCCCAGTTACCTGCCATATCACTCATTAGAATACTTGAGTGTAGCAAGCAAAAAGGATTTGAATGCAGACAATGGAAACAGGATGAGGATTTTCAGTCATGACTTTCAGTTGCATTATGCTCACCTGGTGTAATTGCAGCCTGCATCATTCCAAAGGCAGAGATCTGCAAATGCCAGTTTGCTCATAGATAAGTACAGGGGGTTCACAAAAGCTGTGCTAGCAGAACTAAGTGAAAGAAAACAAGTATACTGCAAGGCACAGTCCTGGCTGTGAAGGCAAGATGACCTATGCATGTCTCTTTCCCTTTAGGATGAAACAGTGCTAGACCTCCTCCCAGATCATGCTTCATTTCATTAGCAGCCCTGCTGACTTCACTGTGACTATTCAGGCTGCTTAGAAGACTTACAGTCTGGCCTCAGTTTCTCTGCTTCTTAATTTAGGGGTGGTAAAAAGACTTAGTCAAAATATCCAAAAACCTAGACAGTTACTACCAATTGCAACAAAAAAACTTTGAAAAAGTAAATCAAATCTGGCCCTGTTAGCCCTTGCCAGTCAATGTTTTGGCTTTGGGTATTCTTTTAACTTCCTTTCTTGTCACTGTAAATCAGATGATTCACGCTGGTAACATGTTGTATCGCTTATCCAGTAATGCAACCTAATAAAACCCTGCTTAAAACCATTTTCCTTAAAGAACCAGAAGAATTTGTTCCTTGCAGAATCAAACCTGTGTTCTTAATAAAGGCAGATTGAATAAAACAAGCCCTGTGAAGTAAAGGGACTAATTTAACAGCTCGCTGATGAAAATCTGTGGCTACCTTCCCCCTCCCTCACCCTTTGCATGAGAACAGATGGTTTAAGACAAGTTTTGAATGCTAAGTTAATTAAAAAAAAAAGAAATTCATTCCTCTTACAATCCTTGGGCTAAGACTTTAAAAGTTCCCTGCTACATCGGAATGCCAATGCTCTTATTTTGAGCTCTGTAACAGGGAAACAGACTCATTAATGTTCTGTAATTATTGAAGTAGAGTGATGGTCATGGATTAGCCCTTGAATTGAGCACGGCAGGCTCCTTTGGCAGCTAGACATCAGAATGGAATTTGAAAACCTCCGTTTTGTTGCATTTTCTCTATTGTTCTTAATCTGGTGCTGGAAGCAGGTACAGTCACCTTGATGGCAGTGTCTCCAGAGGAAAGGGAAGGTATTCAAAATGCAAGATTATTTCACATAACAAGAACAACAACAACTTACTACATGTTAGGATTTGATTTCAATGAACTCTGCAAAAAAAACACCTCAGTAATTTCATCTTGGGCTAGGATGCATCTATTTCTGGGATGAAAGGTAATAGTTTGTTAATGACAGCAATATTGTATAAGAATCAGCACAGGACGTGAGAAAACTAATATTAAATTTGTTCCTGGTATTGCTGCAAGCTCCTTCCCCAAAGAATTTCCAGTCTGGAAAGTAACTTTAAATTGCTGAGAGGAGTTTGGGGTAAGTGAAATGTAATTGCCTGAATTAGAATCATCTTGGCTTAATGCATTTAATACTTTCACACGTCAAACATCAGAAGATCTTTAACCAACCAAGTGCACCTGGAGAAGAGTTTTGTTTTACCTCTCATTTACAACTAAAGTATTTCCAAGCCTGTTTATAGACTAACTCCAGAGGCAAAGTCACTCCCAAAGACTCAAAAATGTTTTCTTTTGTCATTTTCTTCATCCAGCTTTCTACCAAAAAACTGATTCAGCCTAAACATCCTTAATACCAGCTCTTAAGAAATGAGAAATTCCCACGCCTACAGGGATGCCTTCTGGTTATAAGTCCAAATTTATGATGAATTTGAATAGGATCAGGTAATTCTGATCTTGTCAGAATCCTAATCACAATAGGCCAAAACAAGTAGTTAGTAAAGTCACTCTTCAGCCCTTGTTGAAGTGTAACTTGGAGGGAGATATAATTAACTACTGTGAGGCAGAGTCCTTCTAGTTACCTTATCCATTTTTGATCATATCTTTTACAAGCTCTACCAGCAGCTCTCAGAAACTGAAGCAGACACTGAGCATCTGTTTCACAAGTTGTACATATGAAACAGAAACATTCAGTCATTAGTATGTAGACTATGAATAGAACACATAACTCTCAAGTTGGGGTGGTTGTTGTCATTGAGCTGTTTGTTTTTTTCAAGTCAGTATTTGATTTTTGCACCACTAGTTGATTATGGATTGCAAAACCCCAGGAGCAATTAATTACAGAGACAAACTCTTACCCTACTGCAGTCTAATTCCTTAATAGCATCCTTGAATCAAAGAGATGTCTAAACATTATCACACACACCTGTGATTAATAGCTCCCACAATCAATTACAGATGCAAACATGCAGGAGCAGACTTGGCCCATGATGTGAATGGATTGAAAGTACCACATATGTGACCAAGCGTTCAGTCTATTTATCGCCTAGTGCTAGCATTTCATGGAGCTAAAGTTTACACAGTTTACCCTGAACTGAGCAGCTTAGCAAACAGCTTTAAAGAAACTAAACATGATCTATAAATGATGGTATAAATATTGTTAAAAACATTATATCCCTCCAGCTCAGGTGTGGCTGATACTCTACCTGATGTTTTAATCGGCAAGAGGGGACATGGAAATCATAGTTAATTGGAACCAAATTAAGTCTTTTGACTTCCAGTCTATTTTTTGTCCTTCTTCATTGCTCCTCAAGTGACTTCTCTCCATACAGTACTAACTGATAGGACTTCTGATGGACTGTGGTGAAGAACGAAGTGCTTACACAAAAATCCAATTGGCATACAGAACATGCAGTAATTAGGGCTAACTTGGTAGCTGGAAAGCAAAATGGGCAAAGCAGTGTAAATCTCTTCAATATGAGTAAGGAGTAACAGGGAGTCCTCTTTTCTTTCTCTTCTTTCTTCCTCACTTGTACTCTCCTTGTGATGTACTTTCCATGTTGTTGAGACCAAAATTCAACAGCTTCCCACCAAAACCACAGAAACATCTGCCAGCCTCAGCAGATCACAGTGAACCTTTTAACCAATGCAGGCTTACTTAAAATTTGCAACAAACCCGAACACTAGTTGTGTTTCACATATTTAAATGCTTAGGCAAAGGAGTTGCTCACAGCTCCAGTTACTGTAAAATGTCCCCTCTCTCCAGCTCCCTGACTAAACTGTTAGCCAAAGCACACAGCATCAAGGTGCAACTGGGGAATAAACCTTTTCTATCTCTCCCTCCCTTCCCCCAGCCACCTGAACTGCTTAAGATCTGGTCTTGCATCATACAGCTGTTCTAAACTGCTTACTCATTTTCTGAACCACAGATGAATGAAAAGGATTTTCCTTGCCACTAACATTGTGGATTTGTACAAGTCTCTCTAATTCTGGGCCTTGCATTGCTAATCCCATTTTCTAAAGGGCAAATTGTTCCCATAAATGTTAGCTGTGGCCTGTGCCTCTTCTCTTCTGCACTGGTCTCCACTGCTGCTATCTTAGGCAGAGTTGTACTTGTGGGGAATTGTGGCCTGCTTAAATACAACCCAAATATGATGCAGTATGTTTGCTCCAGCTCCACATTCTTAAACAGTCAAAACTCAGGCAAAAGTAAGACATATGCAGACACAATGTCTTCACATAAAAGAATTCTTACTAAGAAAGTCATACAGGATTGGTGGCTGTAGATGTTCTCTAGGTTTTTTCTCCAGGCAGTTGTATTAATGACTGAACAACCTAAATGAAGGACTTTCTTCTCAGCAAGTTTTCTTTTCACTGATTCATTATTATTAGGGAAATGGGTGAATCAGCTAGAATAAAGTAGGGACTCATTGTGGATATTCATGTTTTATTAGACACCTCCTAACAAAGCCTGACTGAAGCCACAAAACTGAGGTCTTCACCTGACCTTGCATCCTTCCCCCACCAGCCAAGAGTTTTTCAGAGCTTGGGTTCTTGTTTTGGCCTATGACAGAAGCTACACATAACACAGTGCAGCTGTGAAATATAGATCCCAAGCCAAATCTTGATTTATGAAAACCTCATTCAGAGCAGTCTGTACGTAATGCTTTGGGCTGGAGCCATCTTTACCCAGAATTGGCACCAAACACCTCTTAAAGGTTCCATAAGAATATGGTTGAATATTTTTTCCTTGTTTTGGTTTCGGTTTTCTTTTGATGACTTCCCATATTTATTCTTTCTCTGCATAACCTTACTTTAACAGGAAATATAAATGGAAATGCTGAAACATCCTCAGAAATGCTTTGTTTTGATTTGATTGTTAAGGTATTAAGAGCTCAACAAGAAGCAAAAATAATGAAAACTCCACAAAGAAGCTTACAGGACAAGACAAAGCCCCACTTTTTCCTCAGAGGTATCTTCACCATGAATATAGTTCAGCTCCTAGCAACATGAAAAATATGGAGCTTCCTAAATGTTAAGTGTTCTATAAAATGCCCAGGTTTGATTGACACTCCAGTCAAAAGACCCAGCATATGGGTTCAGGTACAGAATAAACCCATATTTATTGCAGTCAAATCAGTATTTGCCTCTCCCAGTACGTGGTACCACTCTGCGCTTTGGCAAGGAGAGTTGAAGAGACTGGGCCAACAAACCCAAAACTATCTGTTGTTAATATTGTTAGAAAGTGAAAGAAAGGGTGAAGAAATTGTGAAGTTTCAGTGTTTGGGGGGCAAGATCCCTCCTTGCCTCTAGTTAGAGCCTACACACTCATTTTTCTCCACTTGTATATGGGCCATGTAGAATCCCAGTCCTCTGCTGGGGAATGCAAAGCATCAGTGCACTTTGCATTATGCATATTTGTGGCATAAAGTCAGTTTTATGCTAAGAGGTTGTGACCCACACATCCTAAAGAGACTCTGACTTTCCAGGCAGGGCAGGGTGCCTGGTTCTTCTAGTGGGACAATTTTGGTCTCCATCATTACAAAGGACAAGATTTTGAGTAACTTGGAAAATGTTTCCTTTCCTTCTACTCTATTTTCCCAAACATGTTATGTGATCTCCGAGAATTCTGATGCCTGCTTCATTTTGTGTACTAGAAGACAAGTGGTGGCATCTCTTTCTTGGCACATGCAAAGAATTTGACCCGTTTGCTCCAAAACACCTACCTGGCAGCTGAGCATCTCTGCTCAGAGAAAAACAGTCAGAATCTGAAAATAGGACTGAAAGCAAAAGTAACTGCAGAATTCTGTATGTGTGTATCAGCTCTTGCACTTTTATAGTGCTGCCTTATATAGGCAAGACCATAGTGTTTGAAAAAACAGTAACAATTTCTGGCTTTCAGTGTATATGTGCACGCAAGGTTAAAGCTCTACTACAGCGCACTGTAGTGTTTGGCCCCTACTTTAACCCTTCCTAGAAAGTTAGTAATTTTGCTACAGCATATAGACTTTACAATAGTGCCAGTACAAAAGCTTTGTTTCCTTTTAAAGAAAGCTTGTGTTGTAAACAATGATCAAAAGGAATCAGGAACAAGCAAGAGCAGCTGTATGGAAAATATTTGCAATGCTCTTTGGTGTGTTCACTTCCCTAAGCACCTAGTGTTTTGCTGTCATGGTTGGCCTGTAATTTTCAGACACTTTTGGGAATGATGATGAATCATAACATTTTCTAGATCTTAGAGAAAAAGAAACACAGTAAGAGCCTACAGTAGCATTTCCTGGTTAAATATACATTTGCAGCACAACATAAAGTGCTGGGTTTAATGAACAGCTGCAATTTACTTATCTTTTGAATGGATCACTTTAAATGCATGCTGGAAAGTACCTTTCACCAAACTGCCCATTAGAAGTGAACTACAAAGTGAATGGATTGTATACGGAAAGCATTTCTTATATCTGTGAGTGTGATACATTGCCTACAGAGACTTTTTTTTTTCTAAGTAGAGGATATTTAATGATGCCTTTTTAAATTCTGATAAAATTAATCTGTTTTATTTTCTTCCTGATACAAGAAGATTGACTAACCCTTTAAACAAGGGTAATCTGACAGGTACCGCAGAGATGTACAAATTAGATGCTTAAAATAATAGGTGAGATTACCAATTAAGTACCTCATCTTGTTCCACGCATTTACTACAAGACAATTAATGCTACATATTATGGGACAACTGGAAAAGTGTGTGTTCACTTATACTTGGTATGCCAGGTTAGCCTCTGGTACTTTCAAGGGAATACACTGAGTATTTGAAGATTTGGTAGCTTCCCTTTGCTTTCTGGGAGAGAAAGGGCAGGGTCTGGATCATATTTATTAAAGTTTGCTCTTGCTGAGCACAGCGCAGGCAGTCAGTATTTAGTTAGAAGTGTATTATGACAGTCCCTTTTTTAGTGGTATTTTCCCAACATGAAATATTCTAATGCACTGTTTCTCTTTCAGCTCACTATGGTCATGGCTTTAATGTCACTAATGGTAACTGTTGAGGGGGCCGAACTACCTTTGGAGACTGAAAAGGTCATCTCTATATCCACTGCTCAGGGAGCCCACAGTTCCCACACAGTTGGAAATTGGTTTGATGCAAGGCATGGCTCAGGAGGAGGTTTCTGGTCAGATGTCTGAAAGACAGTAAATGCCTGGCCAACAGTCTGCAGAAATAACTGCTGGGATTTTGTTGGGCAATTCTGAGTTCCAATCTCAGAACTGTCTGCCACATCATTTCTCCCAAGGTCCTTGCTGAATACAGTAAGGATGTTATCAAGGCTACCACATCGCTGTCATCATACCACTAAATGAAACAAAACAGGTTTTTTCATGTGCTTTATGCCTCTAAATTGAGCTATTAATTTCAGTCTTCCTGCCTGCCCCAGATGGAGATGTATGCATTTGGCTCTGTAGCCAGTTCAAATAAAACAAATAAAGAAAAGCAAATATTCTGATTTACCCAATTACTTCTACAAAGCAGTTAGGTCTGCCACCATTAAAAGATCATACTCCAGCATTAGCCTAGTATTGTCTTTGTGACAGCACCAGAAGCAGACACGTACATCAGAGAACATACTTTCCTCTCTGCACATTCTTTTCAAGCAATAGCTATTATTCCAGTGTCTCACAGACTGTTAAACTGCTGTCACAATCTCAAGGAGCAGAGTAACAATATCTGTTGTTAGGCTTGGCAGGATCTATTAAACTCAAAATGATGCGTCCTAGTTAGTGATGACAGCCAAGTTCATCTCTCTGGATGCTTCTCCAAACTTTGTATGACCCTCTTGGCACTAAACCTCACAGAAGTGATTTTCTTCATGAATTTTTTGTTACCTTTTTTGTTCTGGATGGACGTGGATGTGAGAGCGAGCACAACCTTTCATTTCACACACTGCCACTTCTGTTTCTAGAAACTTTAAAGAAAGCAAGAAGAGAAAAACCACTGGACAATTTTGAGAAGAGGCAGAAGAGCATACATTTTGCTTCATGTTTTGGGTGAAAGATCATTTGGGGGGCAAAGGGAATGGCTGTCTTATTTTATCTGAGCTGACTTCTCATTGCTACTCTAGCCTCTCTAGTTTTTCTCCTCACTAGGAAACAGCTTGGCTATGGCCATTGCCTGACTGGTGAAGTCAGGGTCAATTTTCTCCATCTGGACTGCATTAAGCGTCTTCCATTTGCTCATCTCCCTCCCCCCAAACCACGCCTGCTCCTCCCTGGCCTCCCTTCTAATGCCGATGTGCTGCCAGGCATGTTCCGTTTCACCTACAGCCAAAAGGCAGCTCCAGTAGGATCTCATTAATTCACACTAATGATGGGGAATTTGGCAAATTAGTGAACTGACTTGATCCTGCCACTATTAATAGCTTTCCCATTGACTTCATGCAGGACCAGATTGAGCCTCTGAATTGATAGCTCTTTGCAGACACCAGAAAGAGATTATGTTTTATGAACCAGACTGATTTTTGTTTGGATTATTAGAATTTACGGTTATGCTGATGCATGCTACAAGAAAAAGCAATGAACTCTAACTAATGTGATGTCTCACAACAGCTTTTTAGCTATTAAATTTCTGTAGAAAGGAAATGAAAGCAAAAAGATAAGGTTTTCTTCCCAGTTAGTAGAATGCAGGAACTTGCACACTGAGAGTCACTGTATGTGTGTTTGGCCATCAAAAGATTTAGCCCAGCAAGGATTTAACTGATGGGACTCTGCCAGATATTTCCATGTGACTGTGGTGAATTCCTTAGTCTTTTTGTGCCTGAGTTGCTGTCTGGAAAAATAAGATATTCTTTCTTTTCTATTGTGCTTATCTTGACTGATGATATATTAAAATCTTGGTTGATAATATCTTAAAATCTAGTCTGAAAGAACTCTGTTTAGGGTATGAGGATGCTTTCTAAGTAATAACAAAGAGAAATCAGTGATCCTGGTCATTTCTATCATCAGTTTTCAGCTGTTACAGGTTATGTCTGAGTTTCCAGTCCAACCATAAAACACAGTCACATCGGTCCAAGGAATGTCCAATGTTACTGTGCCAGGGTGAGCTTAGCAGCCCCTGTGACTCTTCCGCTCTCGTGATACCACAAAGAAGCAAGCTCCAAACATCAGCTGAAGGTCTGTAGGAGTAAATTTACTTTGCATTTCTCAAGGTTAATGTATTTTAATTTACTAAGAGCAAAGCAAATATATACACAAGTCTATTCTTTTAAAAGCACCAAGGGAGACAACTAGAGTCTCCCTTTGGTGCTTTCCCTCCTAGAGGCAATGCATAATCAGCTTTTGGTCTTCTCAACAGTTTAACCTAATAAGCCAGACCACGAACTGGAGCAGCTGAAGCACAGACACATTACCTTCTGCCAACTTTTGGGAGCTGGGAGAGGCAGACAGCTGGAGGCCGTAACGTCTTAAAATCACCTCCACTGCATAGAGCCAGGGTCCTATAAGGGGAGAAGTGAGGGTAGGGTGAGCCTAAGACGATATGTTTCTACCTCTCTCTGATAATAGACTTTATTTCATAGGCTCGAGCAAGACAGTGGGAACTGGAGCTGGAATCCACCTTGCTGGTATTCCAACCACGCAAGATGGAAAAGAACTGTCTGGTCCCTCAGACAGACTACTGGTAAGTAGTATCCCTAGGGCTTAGAGGAATACAAGAGGCTTAATTCCTCCTGACTTTATTCCAGGAGCAGCAAGGAGGTGGAAACCTAGACCCTAGGTATAAGAAAAGTAATTTCCAGATCCCAGAAGTAAATTGCATCCCTCAAAGTCAGTGAGCTGGTATTTCTAAGCAGACAGTTTTGCCTCTGTGGCAACAATATCATGGTGCTTCCTGATAGCTGCTCTTCTTTATGTTCTTGCTGCTATGGACAGAAAAATGCTTGTTGGGATATAGCTTTATAGATGCTTTCTTGTATCCTACAACACACATAATCTTTCAGGTAAAAAACATATCACATAAAGCCAGCTCTTTGCAGATACCATACTCTCACAGTTGCCTGTTTAAGATCAAGACTAGAGAGAGGACTGGGCCTTACTTCATCACATGTGAACAAGGACATAGAACTGTTGGAACAAATCCAGAGGAGGGCCACAGTGATGATCAGGGGGCTGAAGCACGTCCTGTATGAAGACAGGCTGAGAAAGTTATGGCTGTTCAGCCGTATGTGGAGACCTCATAGCAGCCTTCCAGTATCTGAAGGTAGCCTGTAAGGATGCTGGGGAGGGACTTTTCATTAGGAGCTGTAGTGACAGGACAAGGGGTAACGGGTTAAAACATACACTGGGGAATTTTAGATTGGATATGAGGAAGAAATACTCTACTGTAAGGGTGGTGAGGCACTGGAATGGGTTGCCCAGGGAAGCTGTGAATGCTCCATTGCTGGCGGTGTTCAAGG
>JARCZZ010046968.1:0-20013 GCA_030323915.1 Brotogeris chrysoptera
GGAGGAAGCAGAGACAGGACACCTGACCCAAACTAACCAAAGAGGTATTCCATACCACAGCACATCATGCCCAGTATTTAAACCGGGGGCAGTTACACAAAACGGTTAGATCACTGCTCAGGTCGGGCTGGGTATCATTTTGCAGAGGGTGAGCGGTTGTATTCTCTTCCCTTGTTATTCCCCTTATTTTTATTATTATTGGTGGTAGCAGCAGTGGTTTGTGTTATACCTTAGTTATTGGACTGTTCTGATCTGAACCTGCGGGAGTTACATTCTTTCGATTCTCCTCCCCATCCCTCTGGCAGTGGGGGGAAGGAAGAGGGGGGAGTGAGCAAACGGCTGCGTGGTTTCTGGGTTGTCAGCTGGGTTTATACCACAACACCATTCCGTCTTCTCCCATGTCCAGTTAACCAAGTTTCCTCCAACTCTCAAGGGAAAGATGTAAAAGTAGCAAAGTTCTGGTACAAGAAATAATAGATTACTGATGTAAAATGATCAAGAGCTGGAGAAATTTAACAGGAAAGTATGAAATATATCACAAATACAAATAAGATTTAAAATGTAAACACAAAACACTTTTTTTTTTTTTCAATAACTAGTGCTTGAGCAGGACACGACAAATTTCTTGCCAATTATTTTTTATTCATCCTGTCTTTAATATGTATAATGTTTTAATTTTTCAGTGCTATTTTCTGAATGTTTAATTTTATTATTACCTTTTTAATATTTTTCTCCTTTGTTAATCTCTTCATCAATAATTACTTTGATATTTTTTTGCTCAGTTTTCCTTAATTTATTTTCCACTCCCCTTTCTCTTAGTTCTAGGTAATCCAGATTATCTGTGGTTTTAGTCGCCTTTTTTTAACTCCTTTGCATCCATTTGGTGATGAGTTCAGTGCCTCAGCTGGAGCAAAAGGAAACAGGCTATCTCAAGCCTGGCATATCCCTTCCATGCAGGGGGTTTGAGACTAGAAGATCATTAAGGTCCCTTCCAACTCAAACCTTTCTATGGTTCTATGATTCTCAGAGGAGTTCTCTAAGAGGAGGTACATTTAACTGAAATTCTACATTTTTAAGGCTGCATTTGTAAGTATTTCATGTAAAATAGTGAAATCCTGCTTTTCAAATAGTCAAATGCTAATTGAATTATTATAAGTAGATCATTATAATAAAGTAAGAAAATGAAATTGTGCAGTTGTGGAATTGAGATGCAAAAAGCTGCACATCTGAGAATATATAATCAGAAGGTGACAGAAAAAAGAATTACATAAATAAGTCTGATATCTGATGACTCTGCTAAATAGCTGCTGCCTTGTAAAGCTTTTCCATAAATGAACTTAAAATTGCTTTTCTCCTGATCTTTTCCCCTCTGGAAAGACTGAACTTATTTATATTACTGGGTTGATCTTTTTTTTCTGCTCAAAAAGGATATATTTCTCTAGTTCTTTGCAGCAGAAGGGCATCTTACTTTGTATGCTTGCATTAGGCTAGATCCCGTAAAACATTAATGTCATGATCTCCCATCTTACACTATTCATAAGGATGAAAGAAGTAACTGTAGTACTAGTGGCATATTTTTCAGTCAAAATAAAAAAAAAAAAGGGCAGTTGTTTCACTTTGCATTGCTGCCTTCCTTGCAATTAGAGACAATAATTGCGCTGGACAGATCCATCCCTTCAGTAGCTGGTGTAAAACAAGTGTGTTTTGGGGGATTTATTCTTTCCATATACTGATGTTTCTTGCAAAAAGAGCAAGCTTTCAATAACTCTTGAGAATACCCTAGTAATGCTCTCTTAAAGATTGATTCTACCTATTTGCAATCTCCCTTTAACTGCGTGACAGCTCTTCTTTTCCCAGGAAATACTGAATTCTGTATGCCTTGGTACACAAGATCCTTTCTTAGTAGGATTTAAAGCTGATTATGTAGTGGAGACAGTGTGAGTTTTGATTACAATTAACAGAATTCACAGAAACCCCAAACCAGTCATATTTGTCTCAAAGCTGAGTGGGAAGAGGAAACATTATCCTGCACCACATGTAGCCCTTGCATTTGGGCCATATGGCGTATATGGGGCCATTACACCATGCAGAAAACTACCACCAGATCTTGCATTAATACATAGCCATGTTTGTAGTCTCAGTGGAAATACCAGAAAATCCAGACATGAAACCCAAATTTCACAAAGTAGTAAAAAATACTAAGGTGCAATTCTACATTGGCAGAATAATGGAGTAAACGATCTAATTTACACCAACCCACAACCACACCCTTTTGTTACAACTTGTTACTGTTGGGGCTTCTCTGCCTTTTGAATGGTTACTTTCTGGGCACCAGAAGTGGACCCTCTAAAGAAGGCATCCCATGAACAGGCTAGAATACAGGCTGAGTTTTTTAACCACTGAGTTTTTTAACCACTGCAAATGGTTAGTAAAGGACTACAATCTCCAGATCTGTCATCTTGACCTTATGCAAACACAGTTAAAAACTATGTGACAGAGTAAATGAATAGGCTGGAACTACGTTCCCATCCCTACCCCTGGAAGAGCTCAAGGCCGGGCTGGATGGGCCTTTAAGCAACCTGGTCTAGAGGAATGTGTCCCTGCTGAGGCAGGATGGGGAGGGAGCCCTGAAGGGTGCCTGGGGCTGGATGAACCTTAAGGTCCTTTTCAAACCAAATCACTCTATGATTTTATGTTGTAATAAGCAGTACATTGAATTTAAAGTTACCTCCTACAGAAAAAAAATTACATTTTGAAATTGGTAAACATGTAAAGCCCAGCTATAATATGAGATTGCAATTCTCAGTGGTCACAACTCAGCAGCAGAATATAGCACTGGCTATAGATACATAACAAGGTAATAAAGGGCTATCCCTCAAACTGGGTGATAAGTCAAACTATCAACGTTTTTTACACCTCAGTAGACATAAGACATTAAAAACTGCCATTTAATGTAACAAATAACCTATTGCTACTGAAAAATACTGCTTAGAAAGACCTCCTGCTCCCCACACCCCCACACTTCATTGCCTTGAGTAAAACTGAAGATGCAGGATTCTCCTCTGTGTACGCATATTTCTGTACTGAAGTTTATATATTCAGGACAGTTATTCATAGTTTCTGAATTCAGTTACTGGAGACAGAATGCAGTAATGAAATCTCATCTGAACTGGCTGTGCACTCACTATCTTGGATGATTTCAACATCAGTAAAACAGAAGTGATAAATGAGTTGCAGTGAGTCAAACCCAATAAATCCTGAGATCCAGACGGGTTTTATCCAAGGTTGTTAAAGATACTAAGAATGAAGAATGTAGACTGATGGCAGTAATCCTGGAAAATCAGATTATGGTGAAAAGATTTTTGAAGCTACAAGAGAAATAAGGTTAACATGCAAAAACGTAGTAAGCAAAATAATACAAAGTTACTTAAAATGTACACAAAATAAATGCAAGCAATTTGCACCTAGCATGAAAACATCTGCTAAAACCACAATTAGATAATAAAAAAATACCTCAAGGAGATTAGGTTTAGCTAAGGCTGTTCAATGGCAGGCTTCCTGACCTGAAAAGGAGACTCCCTCCTCACCCTCACCCCTCACCCCCAATTCTTAGCAAAGATCATCAACAGCCACTTCAAGCGTAGTCAGTTAAACCTTGACACAGAGGCTGGAAGCAAGCTGCAGAGCACTTTCCTGGATATCTCCAAGAAAATGTGCAAACAGAAAGAAAGAGGGGGACCTTTGCATTGCTGTTTGAATTTCTCCCTTAAAATGACACTAGATTTTTAGGGAAGAAAATTTTAATAGTCTCAGGAGATTGCATGTACTCTCTATAATGCCTGGGAAAATCATAGGCAAAGACACGGATTTTTAGTGTCACCTGCTATATTTTGTTCTATAGGTTTTATTTGATCTAAAAGCAGCAAGATTCTGTTTTTTCTTAATTATTCCAATAGTATTTTCTATGACTAGTAATAAAACAATAAAAAACAGATACCATTTCTTTATCTAATACCTGTAGAATCATAGAAAGGGTCAGGTTGGGCAGGAGCTAAGGTGGTCTCAAGTCCAACATGCTACTCACAGCATGGTCAGCTCTGAGGTTAGGCCAGCTTGCTCCAGGCATCTTCCATCCAGGCTTGAAGCCTCAAGGGATGGAGTCTTCACAAACTCTCTGGATAATGTGCTACACTGCTCAGCTGTTCTTATGGGAAAAAATTTGTCCTTATATCCACGTCAAGGATCGAAGAATCATAGAATTGTAGAATAGTTAGGGTGGAAAGGACCTTAAGATCATCTAGCTCCAACCCCCCCACCATGGGTAGGGACACCTTACACTAAACCATGCCACACAAGGCTCTGTCCAACCCAGCCTTGAACACCGCCAGCGATGGAGCATTCACAACTTCCCTGGGCAACCTGCTCATTCCGGTGCCTCACCACCCTCACAGGAAAGAATTTCTTCCTTATATCCAATCTAAACTTCCCCTGCTTAAGTTTGAACCCCTTACCCGTTGTCCTCTCACTTCAGTCCCTAATGAAGAGTCCCTCCCCAGCATCCTTACAGGCCCCCTTCAGATACTGCTATGAGGTGTCCATGCAGCCTTCTCTTCTGCAGGCTGAACAGCCCCAACTTTCTCATCCTATCTTCATATGGGAGGTATAGCTGAAGCTGTGGTCTCCTTTTTGGTCCTAGACTCATTTAATCAAAATTTTTGTCCTCTAAAACAAAGAACAAAATAAAACTTAGTTGCACGTTTTTCCCATCTCATTTATCTAACTATTCTTAGTATAGAATATGCCATACTGCTTCTCATTCAGACCCATACTCTCACTATCACTTGCAATTTGCATAATTTGCACTGCATATGATGTTCCATCTATATGACTGAAAATCTTGCTCTGGTAGTCACCTCTCATGCCAGCGATGACCACCCTTTGCCGAATGCTTTCAAATGCAATATATATGCAAATTGCTAAAACAGATAAATTTCTTCCATTGTTTCACAGATTCCATATCCTCTATTATATTAAATATCTGTTCTGTGATCTTTTGCAGTCACTCCTCTTTAGGATCAAGAGACTGACTGTTGTCTGTGGAACAGCCTTGTTGGAACTAACCCTTATAGTCTGTGTGCTTAAAAATTTGATCTATTTCTACATCTCTCTTATTCTTTTTCCTCTTTGGGAAAATAAATCTTGCAGGTATTTGTAAAGCATTCTTTTTTCCCCCTCTCTTTCATACCTCTGTCTATTTTTTTAATAAATAGCTATGCCACATACGTAATGAACCCACCTGTGAAGCTTACCAATATTCCTTCTGTGCAGTCTCTCCAAGATAATTCCTTCCTCTTTCATATTGATAGTAGTATTTTGCTACCAAGAAACTTTAATTCATGTGTTTATCCTACACTTGGCAGAACACAGTCCTTATCCATTAATAAAGCCTCTAGATGTCACTGTAATAATATAAAACCCAGTAACACTTGTACATAGTATCAAAATCATTTTCCAATTAAGATGATCTTGACTGACATTCAAGTAACCTGATAAACACATCTCAATCAATAGATTAGGGAGAAAAAAGATGTTTTATCCATTGCTGAGCTTCTAGAATATTACACAAAGGATGTGTTCTTTGTTTCTTTGTGTCTTGGCATTAGCTGTCTAAAAAGAAGATTCTAGGAAACACAACAGCATCGTTCCAGTAAAGATAACTGAACTACAACATAATAAAATGATATAACACAGTGCATTACACTATAATGACAGAGGACCTGTTGTGTATGTAGGTGTCCATTCTGGTTCCAACCACATTCTAAGTGGCCTGCAGTAATCTCACAGGTTCAAGCACAAATTTTGTTTGACTGTTAATTAAAGATCACTTCCGCGTGGCAACAGACCTTTGTGAGTCCCTTGATCAGAGATCTAAGAGAAGTTTCCCTACACTGTGTTTACAAACAGGAATTATATTACCAGTTGTTGAAATGTAGCCATCACTTCTGAGGTACAATACACAGCATGGAAGGATGAATGTTTAGAACAAAGAAACGATGTTGAAATGTGATTAATTTCAAAACTGGACTGCGATGTGCAAATGTGACTTTTCAGTTTGAAAAGTTTGTAGCAAGTTCACCCAAACAAGCATACTCTGCCCTTCTTACAATTCTCTCTATGCCCGTTTCTGGCTAGGTATATGAAAGTTCTCGGGCTGGAAAGATGCATATTGGATGCTTTCTGCTGTGACATTCACGTATAATTTCCACTAATTAAAGTCTTTTTAAGATCTGTGCCAATGTAAATCAGTGGAGAATGTGGCTTAGTTTTACCTGCTGGTCTGGAAAGTTCTATCATGGCAGTCTTGCTGTTATTCTGTGCAAAGTACTTTCTAGCCTGACATAAGCATGATCACATTTTACTTGTTTGGTTTACTTAGCTCTAATTGGGAAGTAGATACCAAGTCCTTCTAAAAAATAGCTACATTTTACATATATAAGACCATATTTGTGTATTTGCACATAAATATATAAATATGCTTTCTTGTAAGCAAGGGAGAACATCTAAGATAATAAAGCTGTTCATATTTCTGCATGTATTGAAAAAATTTGAGGCCTAAATGCTAGGTTTACTGCATTGTTAAAAAATAGCATAGATATGATGCTTATATTAGCAAACACAAGTTTGCTAATGTCAATGGCAAGTTAAAAGCAGAGAATCTATTCAAAGGGATCCATGACTATTTTTCTCTGAATGCAAAACACATATGCAATCTGTGAAACGTTCCACCAAAGGCTGAAGGTGAAAGAGGTGCAACTAGCATTTCCTTTGCAGTCTGAAAATTTACAAGAATGCAAAAGCACATCGGTATGGAATTGGCACGGATTCTCTTCCTAATACATTGAGATTCATGTGACTGCAAACTGAAAGTCTATAATCTTGAGGTCAGATTTGTTTTACCTGATAAAAACCTCAGGAATCCTCAGGTATCTCAGGGTCCAATATTTAGAAAGACTAAACTTTTACTTTTAAGAAAACAAAAATAAAAGCAGACAGTTTCATAGTAGTTTTTAAGCCCTTGCATCGTTAGATATCTGTCTAAGAGGCTCTGTGTAGCAGCCTATGTAGAAAGTCATGTACCTATACTTGTAGGCACTACAGCTGGAATTCGGAACATCAGCAAAATTTTCCTTTTTGGAAAACTACATTTCAAACATTTCAGCTGACTTCCAGTTTTCTTATGGAATGTGCATAGGTCTATGACCTATTCCTTATCCATTAGTCTATACAAAGGGCATGCTGCATATAATATGCCATAATTACAATATGCTGGCATACTGCTGCTGAAATAAGTTAATGCGAAGTTTGTACTGATCTTAAAATATGTAATGCCATCACAGATATTGAAGTATTCCATAATGATAATATATATTTTATATATAATATTCTGTATTTGATTTTTACAATAGTATAGATAATAGGTACTTATTTCTCCATGTGTGTTGACCATGGATCTTTTTTTAATCTCCTAAATAAAGAACAGAGTTTTATATACCAAGATTATGCTGATTTAAACCTTACATAAATTTGGCACCAATCTGTTTCAATTTACAGTTGAGTGAAAATTACCAGCTTTGCCTTGCTTAGTTATGCACCTATATAAAGGAACAGCCATTATAATAATTTAGCAACTTGACATTTGCATGTGCATTATGGCATGCAACACATCAAAGTCTACCTGTATTCATATTCCACAAACCTATTTCAGTTTTATAAAAATAAAATTGGTTCTAGTACTCAGAACAACAATCTCAGGTCCATCACAAAGGAAGAACACAAACTAAACTCAATAAAAACCTGTTATTTATTAATTTCTTCTTAAGAATTACTTTAATTTAGATAACGCTACTGCTTAGTTTGGGGCTTATCAGGGATTCTTGGGAATGCTGCTGAGATTGCTTTAGTTCTGTGATTCCACAGGTAAAGTAATATTACACAAAATGGGAGAACTGCTTTAAGCAGTGATACAGCTGGAGTAGCAGTCAGTACACCATCTACATGAGTGGTAGAATTCAGGTGAACTGAAACTTGGATGCAAATCTTAAATATTCTCTCAGTTCATCCTTGTGCCTTTAGTAAAAAAATTATCTTCATGCGGGCATGCAGAAGCATTGAAAAGTAGAACAGATCATGCTAAACATGATACCTAGTTTTTCAGATTCCTGATTTGTGGTGTAACACTCATGTTTGTACCAACAACTCCTTAAGACTTCAGCACTGGTTTAGACACGGAAAACCGTCTCAAGTGCATAAGGTAACTGTGAAGATGCTGTTATCACGCTGCACAGCAAATATTACGCATGCTTTTAGGTAGATGAACAACTAGAGGAATTTATATTTCAACATGTCATATCAGTGAGATTTAGGATACTTGAACGTTCTCTTTTTAAAGATGTAAAAGAGGAGCTGAGTCAGAAAATAATGCTCAAAGACTATTGAAAAACAAGAATTCAAAATCATAAATCTATAAAATTATTAATGTATTTAAATAATCAAAACCATGTAGTCTAGCGTTTAATGCCTGATGATACTTCTCTTGATTAACTGCTTTTATACACTCCACTTACAAATTCCCCAGGGTAGAGTTTCCAAAATGAAGACGAATCAAAATAATTACGCTTATAGCTATCTTCCTGAATTTGGGAAGTAATGAAGCAGCTATATCCTTTCTTTTCATATCCAGGAACTTCTGTTGCACTTTATTGAACTTGATTAATTTTAAAATAGACACTGAGGAGTGTGAGCTCAATGGAGGGATACCTTCAAGTCCCTGTTTAATTTAAGACATATACACAGATCTTATTTCCATTGCCAATTCTCACACATAAAATCTGGCTAGCATTTCTGTATCCAGGAAAAAAAAAAAAAAAGAGAGTGCTTAATTTTTTTTTATTTTTTTTTTTTTGTTGTGGGTTTTTTGTTTCCCTCCTTTGACTCCTTACCTCTGGTATTATATTTCAGAGATTAAAGTAGGGTTTTATTTCTGGTAGCTCAGATGCCTAAACTAGGAACATTTATTTTACCTTTTTCTCAGGTAAATAAAGAGAACTCAGTACAGAGTGGTCCACCCTACCTCTGCAATGCTAAACAAACACAAATAATAAAAGTATTCCCAAATTTACAGGCAAAATAGTCAAATGGGTCCCAAAAGGACATACTAAGATATTCTTCCTTACTTACATTTTTATATGTATCATAAAGGTAAAGTAGCTACCAACTTAAAGATGTGACTAATTTTCTCAAGAATTTTGTTTTAAGCGCATGGAACAGTACTCTTATGTTTCAGTACTGTGATGGCTTTTTTTCTTTTTTCTATTTATGTGTTAAGAATTATCCTGTCTTTATTTTATAAGCTCCACTTAATGGTTTCATTCCTTCTTTTCAATATGACTCAGTATGACTTATAACTACCTTTTTTTTTTTTTTTTCATCTGCAGGGAAAGCACTATTTTGAAACCACTGCTAAATTAATTCTTACTATTATAAATTATAAACCTGCAACTCTGTGGGGTGACTGATCTACGTGCTGCATATGTAAGGGAGTTTATATAGAGGGATAATATCCAAGGTCTCAACTACAAGTGAATTAGTCAAATATATGAACCAGAATTGCCTCTTAAATTGTTGTAATATCCTTTATATGCATTGAAATTTTAGAAATGAACAGAGACATGGAAAAGATCGTAACTATTTGCTGATCTGTTTTTTATTGAGAATAAGTTTAGAGTTGGAATAACTTAGTTTTGCCACTATTTGCTTACTAGGTTTTTTTTACTGTTTACCCGACTATGGGTACATATATCTCACATATATACACGAAACCAGCGCATACATTCAAAGAGAGGAAAAAGGAAGCTAATTAGATTACGTCAACTAATCTAATTATTTTATAAGCCCATTTCAGTGCATACATTCAAAAAGAGGAAAAGGAAGCTAGGCCAACTAATCTAATTTCCTGGCCTGATATAATGCTGAAAAAGAAATAATTCAAGTTTTCATGTGGAAACAAGAACATTAAAAACAACCAAGAGAGCATTGTCAAAAGCAAGAGAGATACAGGGTACGTAACAGGACAGATGGATAGAACAAAAAATAAAAATAGATGTAATGCTTTCGAAACAGTCTCAACTGACATTCTTTTAAGCAACCAAGAAATCACAATCTAGTTTAAATTATACAGTGAATACATAATTGGTTAAGGAAAACATATTAGAACAGCTATTAATAGCTTATTGCCAAGGAGGAAGCAAGTACAATGTGTCAGTTCCAGGCACCCTTGGACACATTACTTTTCAATATGTTTTTTTAAAGAGTGGATGATAGAAAATATATTCAATTTGCAAATAAACACCCAACATGAAGGAAGCACAATTACACTGGAGTGCAGGATTAGAATTCAAAAAGATCCAATAAATTAGATAAATGGCAAAAAGAAAAAAGGCTAAAAAAAAAAAGAGCATGCAGCTCAATAAATTGAGATGTGTTTTTACGGTTTAGGTAGCACTGTTGAAGAAAAAGACTGCAGTCTTATAGAATACTGTAAGTTCAATTGAGTTATAACATCAGTACTGTTTTGAAAAATATAAGTACCCCATAGACCACAAGCATCACCAATTTTAGGCTGCAAAATAAATTAATGACTCCCTCCTCTCTGATCAGCTTGGGCATAGTCTCAGCTTGAGAATTCTTTTGAGCTTTGAGCATCTCACTTGAAGAAGGAGGTGAGCCCAGTCAAACCAATCAAAGCGATAAGAATCAGCAAAGATCTGGAAACCCTGAAAGATGACTCCCACAGGTTTAATCAGAGCAGAACCAAAAAAAAACCTCAAAATATGGCAGAATGATATTCTGTCATTGAAGCATGGAATAAGATGCTAAAAATAACAAGTGAGCTGGGGTGGAAGCTGTTTAAAATGCAAAAAGTAGGATTTGTATTGGATGTTTGGAAAACTTCTTAGTGGTAAATCAATGACATCCATAGCAGATCATCTGCAGCCCTGAAAATTCTTGTACTTGAGGCACAGGCTAAAAGGCCAATTTGTTGACAATTCAAGTTTTAGTTGTTCGGGTTTTTTGTTGTTTCTTTCTTTTGGGGGGGCGGGGGGGATGGTTGGTTTGTTTGTTAGCTCGTTTGGGGTTTTTTTGGATTGGTTGTTTTTGGGGGTGTTTTTTCTGCTTTATGCATAGAGGACTAATCAGATGACTCTCCAAGGTCTTTTCCAGAAATATATTTTAAATGTTTCTGTGTTGGAGATACCAGAGAAAGATCCCAAATGAAAATCTGGTGCAGACTGAAAAGCTGAAGGTAAGTAGCATGCATTAAATACAACGGGGAAGAAGGAACAGTGGAAAAGGGTCAGAGAGAGACAGCTTCTGTATTTACAAGTATTTGTCAACAGTAATCTCAAACAGGTTTATATAATGTAGGACTAGAAAGGAGGAGATATCAATATGTAAGGTGCAAAATTAGACCATGGAATCAATTTTTCACCTGAGTAGATATCACAGCTTGAATGTGTACGTCTGGGGAGAGAGAGGATGCAGTAAAGGATCATATGGAAGTTACAAAACTGAGCAATAGGAAGTTTTCAAGATTCGTGTTGGTTTAGGTGTTTGTTTTGTTGGGTTTTTTTGTTTGTTTGCTTGTTTTTTGTTTTTCACAGAGGAACAGGAGGACTGACTTAAAAGGGCAAGTTCAAAACCTCAATTTTTACGTTTATTTTACTACAGCAACTAAACTTGCACTGGAAGATGTCAGAAAGACATGGATGACATGTTAAATTGATTGAAGGAAATCAGATTATCAGATATGGGTGGCATTTACAAGTCATTAGAACACAGACAGGAGTTCACTAAGACACCTCAGTTCATATTGAACCTGTGTTCCACTCTGGCCTCTTTCATATGGTTTAGTATGTGGGAGTCTGTAGTCTAGATTCTATTTGGAATCAATAGGTATTTTGCAGTTTGCTTTTTTAAAAGGCATTTTGTTTAACATGTTTATAACTTAAATTTTAACATTTTCTTATTACTCACTGCAGTCTGCCACATTTTAATAAAAGTTTCTGTTTGGAATGGTACAGATTAGTGATGGCAAAAAGTCAGGTGACAGCATTTGCCTTCTTGTCAAAATGAGGTGTATTAAAGTAACAGTGAAAAGATGCATATGTTTAACAAGTAAGGAACTTGTTTTAACAGAACAAGTCAGTTGTGAATGCGGAAACTTGAGATGGAATTAGAAAAGGAGAAATAAAAAGGAAAATATTTTCATATTCTTGAATGACTACATTTTTTAGTTTACTCTGGTGTCTTCCAACCAATTCTTAGCACTTGAACCACTTTTCGTATAGACTAAACTCACACCATCTCAAAAGAATAATTAAAGTACTTTTTCCATGGAGGAAGCAGGAGGTACTGCACACGATGCCCAAAGATAAATGTTTCCTATTACACTTGGTGTGACCAGGCACTCAGATACATCCCTTGCTACCAGTATAATCATGCGGAAAACCCAACAAAACACATTCTGTACCTGTACATATCCAAGTGTTTAGATCTGTGAGCTGGTGATTCTGTATCACACCGTATGCTAAATTTCTAAAAACTGGTATCTGGCACTTAACAGTGAAAAGACTGGGACATGCTCCTGAAATGTACAGAAACACAAGTTCACACATTTGTAATTGTATCATTTTTTCTGTAGTGTCTTAGTCATGAAACAAAACAACAACAAAAAAACCCAACAAAAAACGCCAAACAAAAAGCCCAAACCAAACGAAACAATGAAAAGTTTTTTAAGACAAGTATATTCTTTTATACCAAGTATGTGTTGTAATTTATGTGACTTATGCTTTCAACCTATGGCCTTGGGCAAACAGATGGGCCCAATACTGCAGTCTCTTTTATTAACTTTGAGAGAAAACTTCCTGGAGCACAGGAGCAGTCTAAAATAGATTCAACTCCTCTTAATGCTGTGGAAGAAAAATAACATAACAGCAGTTTGGATAGCAGCGTTAAGAAGAGAAAAAAATGGGTTCTTTTAATCCTAACATTCTCTTGTCATTTGCACTTGTAATGCCTGCACTGACCTAAGCATCCACCATTGGGTGCTTTTGATGATTGAGGGTAATGAGAATGTTTTAAACTGACCATCATATGTGGCCACTAAGAGACATAATTCTGAGGACTAAAAGAAATTATTTATATCAAAGAAGTCTAGTTTAACTGGATCCTGCTTTAGTCGACATTTTTACTGTGTTTCCAAATGCAAAAATAGTAGGAGTGCCTTTACTTGAAAATAATTCCCACCCTTGTTTAGGAAGAAAAAAAAGTCAACCACACAGGGAAGGTGTGGATTCAAAAATAATCTGCATTGTAAGTTTTTCTCTGGTAATATTTTCTGTATGAAAACAGACACTTATATGTTTCCTGAACATTCACCAGATGTTGGTCAGATTTGAAGTGGAAATTCCGCTACAGAAAAGTAGACATCATTCATCCTTCTGCATGAAGTAAATATGTCACAGCTCTGTGGAAGAAGCTATTCTATTTTATACAGCTGAAGAACAGGATGGGAGAGAACCTCTGGGATCACCAAATTCAAATGCTTTTTAAGAGCTGGGAGACAACAGGCTACAACATCCTTACTAAATAAATCTAGTTTGATCCCAAATGTACTTATAATTTCATGTTCTACCTTTTCTAATGCAGAGCTGTGTTCCAGTCTTATCTAAGAAACTGTTCAACTGAAGCACTAATTCAAATTATCATCACTTTACACTTCCTTTCTTCTATTATATTCCTTCACTATTTTTAAAGAGAACTTCAGTTAGCTAAAGAACTCAAACCCTTTACTAGTGATTTTCTTCCCTTGACCTTACTAGTGACTTCTGTGCACTGCTATTCCAATTTTAACACATCTTCTTCTAATGTGAATAATCAGGACATGATCATTATTTTGGATACTGTCTGATCAGTCTCCTGTACCCATAAAAATTACTAATGCTTCCCTTTCTAAGACAGCTTTGTTGGTAAATAGTTAATTTGTATACCTATTGACATGGACCATTCATATCACAATCTTATGAAAACTGACTCGCTATTGAATGTTTTGTAGTACGGTATTATATTTCCTTTCAAAATTCTAGAAAGGTATTACCGACTTCTAGCATGAATGCAGTGGGTCCCTGAGTCTTAGAAATCAACTTTAAAATCACTGCAAGCTGCCAACCATTTGCTTTTGCTTCTGTACACAATACCGATAGTTTCAAAGTAAAAAAAAAAAACAAACCAAAACCCAACAAACCAAACAACCCCCCCACCCCCAAAAAAACCCTATGAAAAAACAAAAAAGATTTATAACTTTGCTTTGAACTGTAACATTTTCCCCCAATTTCTAGCCCACCCCGGCTTGTAACTGCTTCACTTTTTCTGCTGGTTCTTTTTCCGTGTGTTGTCCTTCCCAAGAAGCAGCTCTGTTTGACTTCTGGCAATTACTTCTTTATCTCTATGCTTCTTGATAGCCACAGCCCTAAGTTTATCTTTGATCAATTCTTTCCTTTTTATTCTTTGTAGCCTGCCCGTTTGTTGTGTTTTTCTTGAGATTGCTATTCACTCGGACATGGAATCCTTGTCTCTCCCTGGCTTTGTAAGGTGCATCTCATTCATGACAGGTTTAACAACTTCTATTTTGAGGAAATTCCAAACATTACCTACTCTCATGAGGTTCCTCTTCTGCTCAGTTGTTTTCATTAAATTGTCCCTTTGTTAAATATTTAATTTCTCAAGGTTTAAGCCTTAAAGATTCAGATCTTCCCATGCAAAATTACTGTTGCAGACCTCCAAGTTTAAACAAAATTAGCTTCTCATCAGTCAGAATACAGATCTGTAAATGCAGCCTCTGTTAGAACCACTGCACCATCAACCTAGGGCAGTGACTTGAGTAATGACCCCTTAGCTAGTGGATTTCAGAGATAATAAAACATGGCTCCCGCTACTCATTCCAGAATTATAATTGACAGACAATATGCACATAGAGCTATGACAAGCAGCTACATGCTTTTTTGTTTTAAATGCAAAAAAAAAAAAAAAAAAAAAAAGAAGGTATTGAAAAGGTATGGATAAAACTACCATGTGAATTATCTATTTATACACATCTCGTTCCATCCCAGCAAAAAATGCTGAAACATAACTAATTTGATTCAAACAACCTTATACATAGAATTGAAGAGTTACATGCTTCCTCTTTACAGTAGAGAGTGGCAGCATTTTTAAGCTTTTCTGTGTTAGCTATAGTGTTTTGCATTATGTACAGGATACTGCTACAATCAGGTTTCATGATACAGAACCTGAGATGTCATGGTTTCTCATAATGTGGCATTTGTAGCGCAAGCTAGTTCAGGCACTTACCCCCAGGGACATAGGCTATACAGTCAAAGATCTGATAATCCAGTCATTCAGGATAAGGAGTCAAGAACCTGAATGCCCTGAAAAATCAGTTCTAATTAAAATTCCAGTTTCATTTTCAGAACAGGTATGATACCTCTGTGATTCTGGCAGCCCTAGCACTCAGGATTTCCTTGTTTCTATTGCCATCTTGGGAAAAAAAAAAAAAAAAATGAAGCTTTTAGAAATCCCAAATCTATTTTCTGCCAGCTGGGAAGCCTTGTCAGGTGACTAAAAGCCCATGAGGTTTCAGAGGCTGTGAGAGACTGATCTGAAATCAGACTCCAATGTCCATTGTCTCAAAGATTGGTCTGAGAAGCTGAGATGTAAATCCACCTATCTTTTGTCTCAGAGATGAGTGTAGGAGTTGAGATAAGATTCCAGTATCCATCCTCTCCGAGAAGGGTGTGAGGAGCTGAACTGGGACTCCACCATGCATTGCCTGAGGAATGAGCGGGAAAGATCTAAGATTCTTCCGTCCATTGCCTCAGGGATTGGTGTGAGGTATTATCCCAAGAATTACTGCAGACCTGTGTGCAGAAGCATGCAGTTGAAGAGCTGGATGCAAGACCAAGGAAACTGGTCCACCAGGAACGAGTAACACGTGATATGAAGTACAGAGGTACTCCCCCCAGCTCTTTCTTTACAAAAGAGGAAAAGGTAATCACCAAGAGACACATCACCAAGAAGCACATCACCAGGGAGCCATTGCTATGAGGATGACTCCAGGACACCTCCATGAGGACACTCTCCGCCAGTGACTACTGTGGACCCTGAGGGACACCCCTAGAATGGTTCTGAAGTTAAGAAACTGGAGGGCTATAGTATAACAATTACTTTTTATGATCCTATATGTTTTTACTCTCCTGAGACTGTCACCTGCATTGGTGGATATTATTTACCTGTAAATTAGTGAAGCCTTTGACATGGTTTCCACAGCATTCTCCTGGAGAAACCAGCTGCTCATAGCTTAGATGGGCATGCTCTTTGCTGGATAAAAAACTGGCTGGATGGCCAAGCCCAAAAAGTGGTTTTGAATGAGTCTAAATCCAGTTGGTGGCCAGTCACAATTGGTGCTCCCCAGGGCTCATTACTGGGGCCAGTTCTGTTTAATATCTTTATCAATGACCTGGATGAGGGGATCAAGTGCACCCTCAGCAAGTTTGCAGATGACACCAAATTGGGTGGGAGTGCTGATCTTCATGGGGGTAAGAAGGCTCTACAGAGGGATCTGGATAGGCTGGATCAATTGGCTAAGGCCAATTGTAGGAGTAATTTACGGAACAGAACTTCACAACTCACAGAGTTATAAAGCAGGTATGTTTATTGCAGTGCCAGATGCAAGGGTGATTGCTTCACCTACCTTGCATGCCAAGAGCTCAACAAGCTAGATATTTATTACACACAACATACATATTCATTAGATTTCACAAGCATAGGAGGGGATTTCTCAGAAGAGGAGGAGATTATTACAGTTAGTTCTAAAAACTCACTGATACCATTCCCCTTCCCTCTGTGTCTGCTCACTGCCATCTGGTGGTCTCGGTCTGAGGTCTTCTGGATGAAGTAAGAGGTCTTCCTCGCTATGCATTTTTCACCCTTGGCATAGTTTCCCCAGCTGGCAACTGCAAGTCTTATAGAAACTAGTTGAAAGAGGTTCTTGTCAGACATTCATCTTGAGGGAAAAGGGTTCCTGATGTTTCAGCTACCTATTCTATTCTGGGTTATAGTTTAACCACAAACCTAGCAAGAACAAGAACATACCTGTTCCCTATACTAAGCTAAGACAAGACACAGTTTCAAAAAAACCTCTTAAGCCTTCCCTTAGTCCTTTAATATACCTCACATCAGGAGGTTCAACAAGGCAAAGTGCTGGGTCTTGCACTGGGTACTCAACAACCCCCATGTAAATATACATGGGGGTCTAGGGAAGAGCGTCTGGAAAGATGCCCCGTTGAAAAGGACCTGAGAGTGCTGGTCAACAGCTAGATGAATATGATATGGCAGTGGGCCTAAGTGGCCAAGGAGGCCAGTAGCATCCTGGTTTATATCAGCAATAGCATGATCAGAAGGACTAGAGAAGTGGATGTCTGACCATACTGGGCACTAGTGAGGCTACACCTCAAACACTGCATTCAGTTTGGGGCCCTTCACAACAAGAAAGGCTTTGAGGTGCTGGAGTGTGCCCAAAAAAGAATAACATAGCTGGTGAAGGGTCTAGAGCAAAAGTCCTATGAGGAGTGGCTGAGGGAACTGGGGATGTTTAGGCTGGAGGAAAGGAGGCTCAGGGAGACCTTATCACTCTCTTCAACTACCTGAAAGGAGGTTGTAGTGAGGCAGGGGTTGATCTCTTCTGCCAAATAACAAGCAATAAGATGAGAAGAAGAGTCCTCAAGTTGTGCCAGGGGAGGTTTAGATTGGGTATCAGGAAAAATTACTTCTCCAAAAGGTTAGCAAGAGCTGGAAAAGTTACCCAGGAAAGTGGTTCAGTCCCCATCCCTGAGCTATTTAAAAGACATGCAGACATGTTGCTTAAGGACTTGGCTTAGTGGTGGACTTTGGAATGTTAGGTTAATGGCTTGACCTGGTGATATTAAGGGTTTTTTTAAACCTAAGTAATTCTATGAATCTATGATTATGTGGTTTACCATCCATTGTTTATACTACATATCAAGCCAATAGGGTTCTTAATTTGTTTAAGGAATACTTAATAGCATTTAGATAGCACAATATGGAAAGATTCACATTTCCAACACTAGCTTGAAACTCTTGTGCCTGTTCATAGCATTGTTTTGCAGTTATACTGCATGATGCCTCAGTACCAGAATGAAGTTAAGCATAACAAAGATAACTTCAAGTCAGCATAAAGGCAACCATTCTGAAAATGCTGTAGTTGTGTTTGGGTGTCAAATGAAACACTCCCTGCTGCCCCCACAAGCCCACTTATCAGGCTTTGTCAATCAGAACAGCCACAGTGAGATGACCATCTTCGAGCAGAGTGTTTAGCCCACATCTTCCAAACTACAGGCACATATTTTCCAAACTACAGACTTTCCAAAGCCTTTTCAGGTTCTGTTTTTACTCAAACATTGTCTGAATCCATATTACTGTAACCCAAAACACTGCCAAGTCTGAAGACACTCTTCCTGTCTTGATTGTTACCAAAAAGCCTTTAATCAATTTCTTTTAACTGCCATATCCAACTGGTGAGATCAAATTCAGGCTACGAAAATATTTCAAAAATGAGGAGCAGTCCCGTATTCAAGGATGCGTTAGATGCTCAGGACAGTTTTAATATTCTTCCAGAAAATACCCAGGGAAAGTTCCTTGTGAAAGGCCAAAGGATGTGAATTCAGAAGAATTTCCATTTCTACATGTTTTAACAGATGGCGTAACCCGTGTTGGGGATTTTTTACTGTCACTGGAAAGTTTCTTGGCCAAAAAGCAGAAAGGAATCCACTGTGCCATTCTTAATATTAGATGTTTGCATAATTTTGCATTTCACAAGCAATAGTTTAATGCAGCAAATTTACTCGACAATGTGTTCCCTTTGGGGAAAAAAAAAATAGAAGAAATTAAATTCCTCTTTCACTGCTTTGTACAGTTAGCATTGAACATGAGCTTACATCTTATTCCAAAATATGATGAGAGATTCAGAGTGCCTTTGCACTGCAGCAATGACCTGGAGAAATGCAAGCTCATTTCATGTCCTTCCCTGTCAAGATATTTGTACTTCAGTTCTGGAAAACTAAACACTGCACAGCAGGGTAGAAAAGGCATATCATAGAATCATAGAATCACAG
Source organism: Brotogeris chrysoptera (assembly GCA_030323915.1). Lineage (NCBI taxonomy): Eukaryota > Metazoa > Chordata > Aves > Psittaciformes > Psittacidae > Brotogeris > Brotogeris chrysoptera. The sequence continues at coordinate 19,305 of JARCZZ010046968.1, forward strand.
AATAGTTTGGACTGAAAGAACCTGTTAAAAATTAAAATGACAAAATCTGTAGAGGAACAGAAGCCAGACAATCATCAGAACTGTCAACAGATAATGTAAGAAAGATGCTCTGCAGGACGAAGAATGATAACGCTAACTATAATTCTATGGGAAAAAGATTTAAATAAGATGAAAGGATTTTATGCAACAGGGAGTCTTGAAGTAGATTTTTTCAGGAGCAGTAGGCAGATTTTCACATAATCCTGCACATTTTTTGATCCACGTGCTAAGCCTTGCTAGAGGAGTCTTATAAGCACTTATTTGGATTTGGCTGACCTGCCAACAGCATTTACACTGATTTTAGTGCTTAAGTGCATGTTCCTTACATTCTGTATCAGTAAAAATCGTGAATGGCTTTTGCAGTCTTTATTCTCCCAAAAACTCCTGAAAAACTTAATTCCTATGGCGATTCCTTTCAAAAGAAGAAGCAATAATAGGAGATACAGAGAAAAAGCATTTATTTCACCTTTTATCCCAGTTCACAGCAAGGCTAGAAGAGCTAAGGGGGTGTCGTGGTTTAATTCTCTACCCCCCCCCATGCAGTTTTCTCACTCACTCACTCCCCTCTCTTTCTTCCCCCAGTCCTGGGGGGTTGGGGAGGAGAATCGAAAAAAAAAAATTGCAACTCGCACAGGTTGAGATAAGAACAGTTTAGTAACTAAGGTATAAC
>JARCZZ010046969.1:0-20446 GCA_030323915.1 Brotogeris chrysoptera
GCCCAAAATCAAAAACACAGCACTGCACCAGCTACCAAGAAGGAGAAAAATGACTGCTGCTGCTGAACCCAGGACAAGTGTAAAGAAATTATTTCTGTGCATGTTTAAGTTATATTGGAATGAGCAGCTGGCAGTAACATCGAGTCTCATTAGCAAGGTAGTATTTCCTAACTAGTTGGATATGATGATTGATGTCACTAAAACTCACTGATGTGTATGTATGAAGGTACATCGGTACGTGGCAATGAGATGCAAACATCTCCTAATTCTAACAAAGGGAAGTAAAAATGTTCACAATGATTTTGGGCAGGCAAAACTTTCACAGCTTGTCAGCTGAAGTGCAGCAGCAATCATGTTGGCTGAGTAGCGTGGGCTTGTGCCTGACACACTTGTGACTGAAAAGAGAGAGATAAGGGGGATTTCAGATGTTTTCTTATTGAAAAGGCATCAGAAATCTGAAGAGACTGAATAAAGTTACACATGGAAGAAGAGGACTGTCTCCCAGGAACTGCTAAAGAGCAGCATGTATGGCTGTAAGCAATAGCAGTCAAGGGCATAGCATAGCCAAATTTGGTCCTGGACTGCATCATTTTCATAGCCCGCTGGTACTGATTATACCTAACACGTGAGGTTTATTGTGCCTTTCATTGCCGGTGCTTAGCTTACCAGGTAGGCTCACTCTTGGATGTCAACTAAGACAAAACAACTGCTAGCAGCCTTCATGAGGCTGCTGCTATTCCCAGGTTGCTTTCTCTTGCCCCAGAAGTGGGGAGACAAAGTTGTGTTCTCCTAACAGCCAGCCTGGAAATCTGAGCTGCAGTCCTTCTAACAGGATTGTTTGCTACCCCATCTTTCATTCTGCTAATTAAAATAACTGCTTTTGCCATGACAAAGAAACATGTACACAAACTATACTCAGCCAATAAATTAATACAGTAAGGAAAGAATAACCCAGAAGATTAATCACTCATCTGCTGTTTTATACATGTAGCAATGAATAGATCCTTCTTCAGCATGCCAGGAGCCTTGTAAAATCACCTTTAAAGTGGGAAGACGGGAATACATGTCTTTGGATTGGCTTGAGGAGTGGAAAAAGCATCTTTTCGTTTCTGATGGCAGCCATTTCTTGCTGCTCCTTGAAGAAACCATTGCACAGTGTTTTAGGGAAAGTACTTGTTTGATTGTGGATTATCTTGCATTTGTAAAAACCCAATTATGTTATGTGCTATTAGATTTACACTGAGTGAAGTAAGGGAGAGTTTTGGTCTGTTATTCAGTAACATTGAAATGCAATGCTGGGAATAATTAGGGTTTCAGTATTATTCTTCTAAAGCTTTCTTTTTTTTTTTAATTCTAATGCCCAGAGGTGCTAGCATGCCTCTAAAATTTTGCTCAGATTTGTATTAATACAGATAGATGAAGGGAAAGGGTCTACAGTACCCGATTTGCTTTGTCTTTTTTTTGCTGTTGTCATTGAACTTTTCTGTTTTGCGTAAACTGGAAAGCTTCTTTCTTTCCTGCAGCCTTCGAGATCTAGCATAAACCCCCTACTCCCCTCGTTCAGTTTCCATAGCTAGAAACTATGTCTAGCACAGATATCCCAGACGCAGAAGGTGGTGTGGAGTAACTTCATGTTGGGAGGACAAAGAAATTGGTCGTATCAAGTTCTGACATAGTAAGCTTGGCAAAGCCTTGACAAGCTTGCAGAGCTACCTATTAGGTACATAAATACTTGGAAAGCTGGGCTGACTCTCACCGTGGGAATTTTTATAACGTTTCAGAAGTGTAGCTATTAGCTGAGATCTGATCTTTAAAAAAGGAAGGCTGCTTCTGGGTGTCTTGCTATGTGTATTGAATACAAAATACCTTCAGTCTTGCTAGACATTTAGTTCAAGCTTGTGCTCTAATCTTGAACCTTCAGTAAAGCCCCTCTGGACTGTGGATTTTGGGTATGGTCTCAAACTAGAAATACGATGTTCAGGCCTATCTTCAGTGAGCAAGAAAGTCCATGGAGGATCAGCGCTGGACAAGGCCCTGGTGATCCTGCAGCCCAAGTGTCCGGCATGGGGTTCAGCATTTTCCTTGGCAAGCAAGATTTTAAGGCTCAAAGAAACATAAACTTGTACAGAAAGAAACTTCAACTTGGCATGTTTGAGGTATCTTGTGGCAGTTCCAGAGTGTTGAGGAATAAGATTGGGAATACGACTACCCTTATAGGTGGGGAGATAGCTGCGCTCCTCTAAGTCTTCATGTGTGCAAAAACATTATTCATCCCATAGCTCTCACATGGTAGAAATATTGAATCTTGTTAACAGTGTGAGTAATAGTTTTGCATGCAATTAAAACTACTTCTCAGATCAGTCAGGTTCACCTCTTTCTTTTTATAATGCAGTAGCTTCAGCAGACAGAAGGCTAAATGAATGCAGCCAGGTGGAGCGTAGTGCTCCGGGGGTCTACTACGGACTTCAGGTGAGATTGAAGAGAAAGAATTTGTCCTTCTTCCCTGAAGTTCCTTATAGGTAAAGTATATGTATCTGTATTTTTTTTTTTCTGTTATTTCCTACACTTTTTTGCATTTTCTGGCCAGTTTGTGAATGCTGTGTGACTGGTACATTCACATGGCGTGACTTTGGTCTCTGGTGCTTAATGAATGTCCGCAATATTAACTAGGGAATCAAAAGGAAACACCTGTCAATTTTGGATACTAGTGTGTTAAAGCAAATTAATATACTTTTTGTGGCCATAAATAATTTTTTCTGCTTTGTTTTGTTTTCTTAAATAGTATTGGCTGTTACTTTGAAGTCTCATTTGAAGATGAAAAGGACCAAAGTTTGTTCTTTTCTCGTGCCCTGTTTGAGTCTGGTAGCAGGCATTCACAAAGCAGACTGAAGGGAGCCTAAAGACAGTCTTAGCTTCTGCCACTGCTTATGATTCATCAGAATTCATTCATCAGCCTGGAGACACCTGCTAAGAGGTACACTACTAAGTGCCACTCGTGAAGTCATCTACTGTATGTGCAGGTTTCTGCAGGTGATGTTCAGTTTGTTCAGACACAGGGCCGTTTTCCCTCTGCTTACAGTTTCTCATATCAAAACCCACTTGCTTGTCTTCCCTGGTAACAAGGCAGTTGCATGCAGGCTGTTTTTCACTTCCATCGTTTCTCACAACATACTCCCCATATTGAGTCAATGATATGTAGACATCACTGATCCTATTTTCACGGCATCCCATGTTTGCAGGCAAAATCTAGTCAGAATAATTCATTATTATTGTATTTTTTTTATCTTCTTGCTGTAATTTGCTACTACTCACCTTCACTTTAATAGAAAGTTAATTGAAGGAATCATTGTGCATGTACCAGAATATTTTAGTACACCTTTTGTTTATAAAAAGAGGTACAAATATTTAATCTAAACGGTTTCTTAAAATGAATGTAGAGAATAAGATCAGAAAGTACTCATAACAAACATGTTTGTATATTTCCACAGATATTGGCTTGTACAAATGAGGAAAATCTATATTTGTTTCTTCATCAGTTCCATATACTGGACTGAATATTTTAAGTTTTAAGCATGTCTTCCAGTGATGGTGTGAATTCTCCTGGGTTTGGTTCAAAATATCAATGACCTAAACACTGGTTTAGAAAACACCCCTTCAAAACCTGAAGATAGTAGGCAGTGAGGGAATTTTGGGTGCTAGAAAGAGTGGAAATATCTACAGTGAGTAAGACAACAGCCTGCAGGGCAAATGCAGCGCTCTCGTGATGAGAAAACTGTCCACTCTGAGGAATCCCTCATTCCAGTAACCAAACATTGACTTGTGGGTTAACAGCAGCAGCAGTTCCTGGCACTGCAACCAGACTGAAGCCTGGCATCCTGCTGATTTATTGAGTCTATCACAAGTTACGCTTTCCTTGAGGGAATTCTTCTTCACATTCACTTTTTCAGCTGCAGCCAGATTGATGGCTGCAGGGCCCACGGCATTGTGCATGTATGTACGTGTGCGCGCGCATATAGCTGCATTGCCATCTTCCAGGAACGGCTTTTCCTGGGATACCTTGAGGTGCATGTGAACTTGCTGTGTATGATACAGCGGTCTATGATAGCTGCTGGCTTTTAAATAGACAGCTGGCTCAGGTAAGAGTTAAAAAATAGAGGAGTTTTGCACAGCTGACTGAAGAGAGGCTATGCCCTGTCTTTGTTTCATGTAAGCCCTGCACTGACGCTCAGTGCAGCTCCTTGAGGTTAATAATTCTAAGGAAGCTGGAAGCCTAGCAGCGATCCCAAGTCAGCCTCCCTTTCAATATTAAAACTTCTTCATCCGTAAACAGAGAAGTCTGTAATCTGATTATTAGCTGGTGTGAATTAGAAATTGAGTTCTCTCATGTCAAATAGCTGACAACACATGTGAGCAAAGAATTAGGCCCTGGGCGTGTGGAGCAGCAATAAGAGTAAATTTTATGTACTTGCATAAAACAGAGATGAAAGCCAACAGCTATAGAAAAGCATGTTCTCATGGTATAACTACCAATTCACACTCTAATTTCTTATTTCTTGATATAGTGATTACACAATATAATTAATGAAATGTGACTTAAAAAAAAACGAAGAAAGGATTGTGGGTTGTGGAGGCTTTTTTTGAAGAACATAAGGCTTAGAAAGCAAGTAAGCAAGCAAGAGGCAGGAAAACGTGTGGCTGCGGAACTATATTGGGCGTTACTAACAGCAGGTTGCTGCAGGACCTGAATAGTGATCAGGAGCCTTTGGAAAAAGCTGCCTCCAGCAGCAGTTCCAGCTGCCTATAGCCACTCACTGCATTTGGCCAGTGGGGCAGGCAGAGTTTTTCCACTGGAAACGGTGATTTTCTTTTCGCTTAAACTTTCTGGATGGCTTAATCAGTTTTCCTGGCTGATCAGGTTGATTTCTTCCTAATTTAAAATATTTCAGGAAGGAGGCTCATTCAGTGCGCTGAGGGGCTGCTCCAACACCAGCAGGTACAACCTGCTCTATCGAAATGTGTAACAGAGGCATCTGCTCACAGCTTTAATATGCTCCAGCATATTTTGGTAATCACTCAGTTATTTAATTGCACCCTAAAGGCACTGATAATTTTGAAAACCTCCTTGCAGGTCCAATGTGGATACTCACATTAGCAGTCAACATCCAGGGTGAGCTGCATTTTGCTAAGCAGCCAGTTCCCACAGAAGATTACACATGACACAGGATCAGCGGTTGCATCGAGGAACCAGAGGGATGGCAGTGAATGACATTACCAGGGAAGTCAGCAACAGAGTTGTGCTCTGGAGGATTTCAGCTGGCATGTTGTGGAATCCCACTCTATTGATCTAACTTGTCTCTGAGATGCTTTATAATGACAAATGATGCACTTACAGAGTCACTACAATTCCTGATCGCCCTTGTCAGGTTCATACTCTAATTAGATTCCACATTGTGAGAATGAGAAGTTAATCAGCAAAATTTTTACCTTCTAGGAATAGATACATTAAAATTTGTAAAAGTTCATTTAAAAACAATGACAGCAAATTGTTGACCTTATTTCTGTCTTTGAAGGCTTTGTAGCCAAAGCTGCTGCTTCTTTGTTATTAGAGAGAAGAGATTCTTGTGTTAGCTTAAATGCATTTTTGGAACTTGCATGGCAGGTTAGCTACTGTGAAGCGCAAAATCAAGGACCAAAACTTTATGCAAAGTTCTCATAGGAGCTTATAAAAACCCACAGATCCTTAGCCCAACTAAAAATATTGCAAGTTCATTCTTTTCCTTAAAGCAGTTCCTACCTGAGATTTTAAAGCACAAATATATTTCAAGATGAAAAAGAAGAAGGACGTCTTTGAATCTTCCAGGATGCCTCTGCTTGCTTGAGTTCCTGCTGCCAATAACTCAGAGCCATCATTTCCTTTTCAGAACAAGCGTTTGAGCACAAGACATGATGAGTATGGTGAAAATAAGACTGTTAGCCCTTTTCCCAAACAGCCATTTACTTGATCCCTCCTCCTCAATGCCAACCAAAGAACCTTCAAGTCAGATCATAAGTCTCAATTTTCTGTGAGTTTTTTTCCCCATCTGCATCCATTAAGTTTCACTCCTGCCTGCATACAAGGGAGAGGGGTGAAAGAGCACTGCCGAACCCCTGATATGCTTGCTAAATGTGTTTTTTATTGCTCAAAAACCAATAAATCCAATAAGGTGAAGGAGGCTAATGTGAGCAAGCCCTGCGGGCTAAAGGCCAGGCTGGATGCTGAACTTGTGGTGCCCAGAGGTACCATGTCTGGGCTGGGAGGGACCCTCTTGTGCCTTTCTTCCATGTTTGGCTTCCATCATAAATGACATTTTTTAGTGGCATAAGCGCAGTCTGAGTGTTTCCCCCTCTCTGAAGGGGATGTTTGTACCCAGGGCCTTTTCCCATACAGGGCTTTCTTGGCAGCTTTCTGCAGACCAAGCAGAAGATCAGCCTTCTCCTCACCAGCTCAATCTCTTCTGCTAGCTGTTTGCAGTAGTACCTGCCTCTGAGTCTTAGTTGAGAAGGGCAAAACGAATTTTGACCTTGAAGATATCAGATTTGAGATGATTTGAAGCAGATTTGCTTCCAGTAAATTAAAATCTTCTGAAAATGACCCCCACTTAAAAGACCTCAGGCAGACATCTGAAGTCACAACAAGATTTACAAGCACAGCTCAAGGTCTCTGTAGTCCTCCTGGAATAGGTGCTGAGCTGTGAGTACAGTAAGCTCTCAGCCTTCTCCCTTTGCCTGTCCCTGTCCTGTGGAGTGAAACAGGCCTTCAGCTTGCACCTTCAGGCCTGAATGCAGGAGCCTCTGGGCAGGTCCTTGGAGGAGGTGGGTTCCTGCCTGACACTTCTTCACGCTGCTCTCAGAACAGCTTGAAGTTTCTAGCAGAACTGTTTTCTTGCATCCCTACCTTTTAGACCCACGCTTTGTGCAGCCTCTTCAAACTATTAAGAAAAAAGAAAAGAAGAGGAGGGTAGGGCAGAAAACCAGGAGGCAGAACTACAGAATGAGCTAAACCTCGGGCCTGAGTTTTTAAAAACCATTTTCTTTTTGAGCCATAGCTTCCTGCACTGGGAGTGTAAGCTTTGATACACTATCAAATAGTGCTCAACAACCTCTCTCTTGAAAGAACAGATGCTTTGGAGGTGCCTGAAGCTGAAGTCTCACACAGTGAGAGCCTCCAAATCAGCTGTTTCTTTGGATATTTGTGCCGTGGCTTCTGGCTCTGGTCTGTCCTTTTTCTTCTTTGCTTCCTCCTGAACTGACTTTACCTGCTTCGGCTGCAGTTCCACGCACCCTCAAAGATGCCCCAGGAACACCTTGCTGTTTGGCACCCTGCGTCTTGTTTTACTGAGAGGTTTCTCTAGAGTAAGAGATAATTTGGCAATGTTATGTATATACAAAATACTGCTTGCTCATTATCAGCCTGAGGTGTCACAATCTGCTCAGAGAGCATTTCAGCTTCCATCCACAGATCCTCTGGCTTTGACACCAGCTCTGGGCTGAGCCTGTGGAAAGAGCATTTTGTATGTTTCTGTCAAGTCCTGCTCATGAGTCTCGGGGAATATTGTTTCAGACTGTACCCCAAACAAACCCACAAGAAGTTATTTGGGTGGAAGCCCCAATCAGAGATGCATTTCTTTCGACCTATGGGGAAACGCGGAGCTCTTGCAGTAGTTAAACCCCAGAGATTTCAGATATCCCGTGCGCGCTGGCAATGGACGCAAGGCTCATGCTTGCGTCTCGTACCTGTGTTACAGAACAATGCCTGTATGCTGATACCGCAGAGGGCTGCAGTCGTTTTAGAACCTAAGGAACGGGCGGCAGATGGGAATAGGGGAAGGAAGGAGGGAAAAAATGCCGGGGAACAAGAAGAAAGAAGCATCCAGCATAAACTTTCTGCTGCGATCCCGCTAATTTCAGCTAAGAGCACTTCGGAGTTTGGCTTTCTCAGAGAGGTTGACCCCCTCCAGCTCCGCCGCCCAGCCCGGGGGTGAGGACACTGCGCTTTGTCTGAGAGCGCCCCGACCCCGGCTCAGCCCCGATCCCGGAGGGCGGTGCGGGGCGGTGCCGGGCGGAGCGGGCGGGCGGAGCTGTCGCGGCGCCCCTGGGTGCGGAGCCGCCGGAGCCGCAGCCGGAGCCAGACACCCCCCCGCAAGCGGCTCGGAGGCTCCGGGACCACGGGCGCGCCGTGGCCGCAGCGCCGCCGGAGCGCGCCGTGGACGGCAACATGAACCAAACGGCAACGGTATCCCACCACGTCCAGTGCCAGTCCTCCCGAGCCGTCAAGGTAAGGCCGGCGCCCGGGAACGGGGATGGGCGGCAGCGGATGCGGGGCTCGTCCGGCCGCCTCCGCGCTCGCCCACCCGCCGGGGTGGTGATAGGAACGGTGCCGGGCGCGGGGAAAGTTCGCTCCAGGGCAGGGGGAAGCGCCGAGCAGCGCGCGGGGCGGGCGGCGGCTGCTGCTGCTGCTGCTGGTAGCCAATTCACCCGCCGGTTTCCCCTTCGTGTGCCGGGGCTCCGGGGCTCTCGGCTGTGCCACCCCTTCGCCGGCCCCTTCCGAAAGTTCGCGGTGGAGGACGTGGCTGCTGGGCGTGGAGCTGCTGTTGCCTCCCTCGTCATTACTCTGTAGTAGGGGTACGGTTAAAGGATGCGGTTGAGGAATTTAACATAAAATCTACTTGTTAGTCTTGATTTTGCCGTCGCCTGGTGCGAGCGATCCCGGAGGATAGGAGGCAGAGTGTTTCCTGGTAGTGCTGTCCTCGAGGGTGAGAAATGGGTGTGGGTGCTGTGGCTGGTCGGTGAGGATGATGGTGGGGGAAGACCCCCAGGGCAACGGTGGGCTCTCTCCTTGCCTGCCTTCCTCCCCAGCTTCTGACGCGATCCTGCCTTTGCATTCATCTAAAACTACCTTCTAGCCGAGTTATTGCTTTCTACAGTGATAGAATGGAATCCCTAAACAGATTTATATTCTGGGAATATCTCTGCAGAAATAAGTGGTTTGGCTCTTGTTTTGTTGTTTGTTTTTGTTTTTTTTTCCTGAAATGAAATAACAATGCAATCGGAGGCAGTCTTTTATTATCGATTCTTAGTTTTTAAAAAAATAGCATCAAGAAATTTTACACTGGCTATTTTGTTTCACTGAATGATGTGAGAGCCTGAAAAGTTCGCTTTGCTGTTGCTGACTCAGGATCGCCCAGTGTGAGGCGATGAGCAGGTTCGTGTGGGGCGAGGATAGCTGCTAGGGGTTCGCCGCCTTTGCAGGAAGAGTTGGGGGCTTTGGAGTTTGCCTTCTCAGAAGAAGCGGCTGAACTTCGTGTGGTGTTAGCAAATTGTCAGTTGGACTTTATCTAGTTAGTGCTGGGAATGAAAATTGTGACTTAGAGCTGAGACAGGAGGGGATTAGAGGTATAAATCTTCTAATGGCACTGTTGGGTTTATAGAGGCTGCATTACACTTTGCAGTGTATGATCAGTAATGCAGAATGTCTGTAAGGCTGGGGAAAGAGGTGGGAGTTGACCTGTGGCTCTAATGACCTGTTGTGTAATGCGTAACCCTGTTCATCGCACCGTAAATGGCTGGTTAGTTCATGTTCAAATGGGCAGGGTCATGAGGAGTGATGAATTACAATTGCCCTGGCCCACTTCAAAGTGTCAGCATATATAATATTAAATTGCTTAAAATAATTTCATCCCCTTTAGGTGTATCTCTGGAAGTACCAGAGAATCAAGAGCAGTGTGATATTTGCTTTGGGAAGTATTTCCATCTTACACTGGAACAGCAGTGCTATTTTTTCACTGACAGCAACATTTATTAAACTTGTTTGACTGGATTTCTAAGCCAAAACAACAACCACCAATATCAATATGCCATTAAGGAAAGAAAAAGAAGACCCAGACAAGTCAATAGTCTTCAAAAAGAGAAAACATGAATCAGAGCCTTCTAGACACAAGTCCATTTTACAACCAACATAGTAATACTGCTGCCATTAGAAAACTCTCATTTTTCTGCTCTTAATTCAATGTGTCAGGTGTAAAATGTGCTTAATAAATAGCTTCACATACTTCCATGCTAGTTAAATGGATACGCCGTGAGAAAGATTTGTGACCATAGACAAGCAGTAAGTGCCCTATGATAATGAGGGCCTTGTATTGGAAATTACTTTAAAAATACATCATTAGTGACCAGACAAATATAAATTACATATTAATCGTAACTTGCAAAGGAACAGTGTTAGTTCTAGCAATTATGAAGATTCAAGAAGAAAGGTTACAGGAAAACTTCATACCTACTGGAATGAGATCTATAAAGCTGCTTTTCTCTCTGTTTCTCTCCAGCACACAAGGCCATGACATCTCAGCTCCTGTGAGTTACAATCAATGTAATGTTACTTCTCCATGTTTATTGGATCAGCTGCCCACTGCTCTGGAATGCAGCATGAACTGTCAAATCCACATAACAAAAAGTAGAACAAACTACTTGTAAATTGAATCATGCAAACTTTATCTGTGACAATTCCTGCTCTGAACCAGCCTGGGATGGCAGGAGGGCTGGTGCCCAGACTTAAGGACATCCCTTCCCTTTCTCATATCCTTCTTTCTTGAGGGAAGGGTACAACTCTGCATCCATTAGCACTGAGGACTGAGTGTTCTGCATCCAAGTAGCTTTGATTATGGAGAAAGAAGTTGACAGAGGAAATCTAATGTAAGGCAAGGAAAAAAAGCTCAAAGATGCCAAAGTCCTTGGATAACATGCAAAATCTCCTAATAAAGCCTCCTTTTACCTGCAAGCCTTTTTACAGCTCTTCTGAAATGATTGCAGATCTTGCCACCTTGCTGACACTAGTATGAATAATGATCTTTCACTCTCAGATCTGTAACAAAAACTTTTAGGGTCTAGCTGGGAATGCTAAACCCCTGCTTTATTTCTGTATCATTACAGCCTTGGCTCCAGGAGCTCCTCCAGGGCAACGAACCTGGTTTTCTTCTTCACACTTTTGGCTCATCTTGCCAACATGGCAAGTAAATTACCTCTTCCCGAGGAATCACTCTCTTGTTGTGCACTTTCAGGTTGCACTGATAGCCAAATGATTTTTTAAATTAGTTATTACTTTTTTCCCTGACAGAGGACAAAGTCTGGTAAAGCATTGTTTGCCCTGTTAAGAGCAAAAGAAGAATGAAAAAAGCAAACCCCAGAAATAGAAAAGAATTATTCTCTTGGCTGGTTAGGGTCTGCCATTATAAATTCTTTCAAACCAAACATTTGTACTGAAATTATGGGGACCACAGAAGAGAAATCCTTATGTTGTGCTCTTAACAGTCGGGGCTACAGTTTGCAATTCAAAAAAAAGAGAGGAGTTAAGCTAATATTTCTGTGGCTTCCTGTATTCATTACAGTCTTTAATAATAAAACATTCTCTACAAGATCATGACTCCTAGCTGTTATCAACCTAATATTGATCTGACTGTGAGCTGCATTATGGAAAGAGTTACTAATTGGCGTTTTAGAAGCACATAATTACTGTGTAATATAATATGTGTGTTATACCTTTTTACGCTACTCTTCCTTCTTCACTGCCTTCCTTTCAGTTTTATTTATTCATTAGCTTTTAGACTGTAAAATATAAAAGGCAAGAGCAGATATGTCCTTAGCAAAAATTCTGCAGCAGTTTTCATCAGTATCTGGGGATAGTACCAGGAATTTTTACACTCCAGATTTATTATGATTGTGTTTTAACACTCACTAATTAATGAACAGTGGTTTACTAATGCTTTCTATTTGCAATTAGGTTGAGGAGCGCATACCTAAATGGGATTTGTTGTGTTCCCTGTGGGCTTATATGTGTATTCACAGCGACTAAGATTTTTACACCAAACCTGCACCTTTGCAGGAAGCATCTGCCTGCTACTGGAAACTGCTACACGCACACCTCCTCCTAAAGGTAGAGACATACTGTGTAGCTGGTCCTGTTCACAAAGACTGCTCGGTAATACTTTTTTAGGTTGAAACTTCAGGTACAAAGATCTTTAAATGCCCACAGGGTGTGCATGGAGCAAGCTTTGTGCAGGTATGAGAATCAGTCAAATCTGCGAGCTGTTTAGGAAATCCCTTAAAACGAGAACAGCATTTCTGAAATTCATTACATCAAAAGCAAGTCACTAGCAGATAATCTCAGTGAGTGTTCACTTATGAATTATCCAGGATAATATGTAACAAAGGGCACAAATATTATTACACAGCTGTGGCATTGGTAGGAAGAAAGTTTACAGCATCATAATAATGCAAAACACTCAAGAAAAAGTGATGCGTTTAAAACTAGTGGGTTTGGGTAGTATTTTGTTTAAGGCATTAGATGATTAGATGACCCTGGGCTGCATCAAAAGCAGTGATTCGCCCCCTCTACTCCACTCTCATGAGACCCCACCTGGAGCACTGGATCCAGCTCTGAGGCCCCCAGCTAAGGGCATGCAACTGTTGGAGTTAATCTAGAGGAGGGCCACCAAGATGCTCAGAGGGCTGGAGCACCTCTCCTGTGGAGACAGGCTGAGAGAGTTGGGTTTGTTCAGCTGGAGAAGAGAAGGCTCTGGGGAGACCTATAGCAGACCTAAAGGGAGCCTAAAGGAAATCTGGAGAGGGACTTTCTACAAGGGCAAGTAGTGATAGGGCAAGGAGGAATAGCTTTAAACTGAAAGAGGGTAAATTTAGATTAGTTATTAGGAAGAAATTCTTTCTTGTGAGGATGGTGAGGCACTGGAGCAGGTTGCCCAGACAAGTTGTGGCTGTCCCATCCCTGGAAGTGCTCAAGGCCAGGCTGGATGGGGCTTTCAGCAACTTGGCTTAGTGGAAAGTGGCCCTGCCTGTGGCAAGGGCTTCGGAACTAGAGGATCTTTAAGGTTGCTTCCAAACCAAAGCGTTTATGTTTCTGTGATCTGATTCTGCGATTGGAGTACTGCTGTGCCATGTGGAAACTTGTTAATATTGACGCGTGAGGAACCGCAGCTCTGGGGAAATGCAGCATGGATGTGGCAGTGGAGGCTAAGAGCAGACTGGCGATGGGGAGGGCATATTACTGTCACACCTCTGGATGTGGCTGTTTCAAAATGCAGGGTTAGAACAAAGTAAATATTCTTATCTTCAGAAGTGCCGAGCAGATGTACAATGCCCTTGTGTTTATCTTGTTATTGCTACTCTGTCTGAAGGTCTGCAGGGACCTATATTTTGCAGACCAAAAAGACAGCCATGACGACACAGGTGTATGTATGGGGAAAACAAGCTGGAGGTCTCTAGATGGAAATTTGAAGAACTAATCACAACTTGTAAATCTTCTTATTTCCACTTATTACTGTTCTGTATTTTTTCTGTCTGCTTGCCAACATCTGTACAACCAGAGAATGACCAGTGCCTTTTCCTTTTAAAAATAACCCTTCCTCTATCATAGGAAGATGCACAGTTAAAATAAAATCTGCAGGAATGAGAAAAAAGCCCCAAACATTTTAAATACTTCTATTTTCCCCTTCCAGTCTATGAAGAAACAATTGTTCTGTGCCAGAGATAGCATCGGGAGTAGTTTATTTCCATGACTTTCAATTGGTACCATTGGAACAAAGTTAGCACTAGGCAAAAATCTCCCAGAGTACTATTGAAAAAATAAAAATGAGAGGGAAGGGGAAAGAGAAGGTATCTAACCCCAAGTTCGTGCTGTAAGGAGCACCACAGTGTCAGCATAGATGTGACAGTGCTGTATCTAAGCAGCAATCGCCCAGCAGTGCTCAGCAGGGTTGGAAGCAGTCGAGACACTCCTTGGAAGGGGAATTCAGTTCCACTGCCTGCTGTGAGCTCACTGCTGGGTTATGTTTGTTGGCTTTTCTTTGCCTGTACTCATTAGTATGCTTTCAAAACGTTCCATTGTTAATTCCCTGCTGTTTTCATAGAACTTAAAAGCAATTAGCAAAGCGTGTTAAAGTTGGATATTTCTAAATGTTTAAGTATATATAGCCTGATTCTGTGGTATAGATTTCATATGTGTAATATATATAGCTGTGCACACCAGCACATATAATATATGTACAATTTATAGCTTCTAATTTAATGACAATGCTAGTAATTCAAAAGGCGGTCACTTTTAAACTAATATACACAAATATACATGAGCATAATGGTGAATTACATTTCATAATAGGTTAGTACTTTCCTAGATTACAGTAATATAAAAGTTTTCCTACTGCAAATCATTACTTTAAGAAGTAGGGCATTAAGTTTGATTCTCTTTGAAGGCGCTTAAGATATGGGGCTGTGAGTGTTAGATAACGCTTTCTTGAAAGGATAGCACATCACAAAGAATTTAATCTCTCTCATTGATTAATACAAAACTATTTTACTAAATGTGTAAAGGTACTGTTGTGCTTATTTCAGTCAGTATTTCGTTCTTACAGTTAGCATGGGAAGACCTGCATGATGTCTACCACCTGAACATTGTTTTGGAATTTATTTAGGACCTTTCATGTTTCTAATGTTTTCAGATTTTTATCTGAGGTCCTCAGCTTGAATTATAAATGTTAAATCATGTAGCATCAGGTTAGTAATTGTGCTCTGCTAATCATTTATCAGGTTTTTGGACTGGTGTCTGACTTCTCATGTGTTGACAACACCAATGTTACCAGCAGTATGTGGCAGAAGAAAGGATCATCGTAGGCAAAATTAACTTCTATGATTTTTAAAAGTGAGGCACCTAATAGTGTCAGAATGCCTCAGTGGCTTTTAGTTTCAGAGCAAGAGAACTCGAACTGCAGGTTCATCACACTGTGAATGGATTTAAGAGCAATTCACAGCAATATACGCCAACCCAAGGTACCTAAGGGAAAGCAATACCTAGAATCAGACTAATTAAAGACTCTTCACAATGCTGAGCTGTAAAGTTAATGCAGCTGCTGCAGATGAGGGTGTGATTCATTCCATAGTAAATATAAACAGTAAAATAGTTTGAGGGGATTGTGCTTTAAAATGCTGCTTTCTCAGTGTTGATGGCAGGGGCAGCACCAGCTAACAAGGTCAACAGTGGGCAGGTGCTGTGAACATCTAATGGGGCTCATCCCCACATTAGGAGTGCGGGATGGAGGGGAGGATGCCGGTGCCATCCAGGGCCTCCAGGTAAGTGGGATCAAGTCCAAGGATGCTTAAAGCTTAATGTTGACGAGGCTGGTTTTAAGCTGCTGACCCCTTTCCTGAGGATATATCAGAAAAATAACGTGAAGTTTTAGTTTGGAAAGAGGGAGACCGGAACCGAACCAGTTTGTGATTCCACACCACTGGAGGCAGCTGTTCAGTTTGAGTTTGTGCGTGACCTTACTGAGGGAAAAGCATGTGGAGGGCGAGCCCTGTGGAAGTTGCACAGAAAGCTGAGAAGGAAACAGAGATGATAGTGGAAGGGCACCCTCAAGGCTGTGGCGGCAGCTTGACAGAAGGCAGAGACACACGAGTGGCAAGAAGGTGGGATCTCAAGTGTGACTGGCTGCTAAAAGGCAGCTGCCAACTCAAGAGAGATTGGAATGGAGTATTGTATTCTAGCTTCAGCAAAAAAAACATTGCTACTAGGGATATTGGCTGTTAGATTAGATTACATTGCTAGATCTGGCCAGTCACACTGAAATTGTAACACAAAGTCAGAGCCTTAAAGAGAAACCAGGAGAGAGAGATATCCTACTTTTATTGAGAAGTGTCAGAGGTGGGCTTTGCAGTGCTATCTCAGCGTGTCTCCCTACAAGCAAGATAGCGTAGTGTCCACAAACATCATGCTGAGGAAGAAACCAATGTTTTGATCACATTAAATAGGTTTTCTACACCCAGTTTTATTTGCTTTATGTGTGTGTGTGTATATTATATACATATATATATCTCTTTAGAAGGGTTAGGCAATAGGGGGAAGAAACCTAAAAAAATATAAACATGGGGTTAGTTATGATTAGGTCCCTTAATTTGTGTAGTAACATAGAAAAAAAAAAAAGCCCAAACCATGAGTTTGTTGGAAAAGTTAAGACAATAATTTTACGAATTTTTCCCTTTTTTTAAAAAAAAAAAAAATGTTTTGGAAGCATACAAAGATAATATTTTGGTAATCTTTGTCCAAATTTAGCTTCCTGTGCAATGCTAGTTTAGCACCATGGGAGTCAATGACAGTGTTAAATTCTTCGTCTTTTTAAAATTGTGAGTTGTTTTAAACTCACTCTGTAATGTTTTAATTGATGTTACTGATAAAGATGAATATTCTGATAGTAATAATAAGCCTATTAATTTCAGTAAAACCTGAGCTACCTTTCTAAGTGAGAGTTGTTGAGTATGGTCATCCACTGATACTTCTACTCACAGATTTCTAAGAATTTTTATGTTAACACAGTTACGGAGAAATCACAATTAAGGCCGTTTGTGTATCAAAAGTGTGCAAGCTCCTGTGATTTACAGTAGTGAACATCGGAGGTGCTTAGTGGGTTTTTAAGCGCAGAAAAATTAATGGTATTATATTAAAGGACAACATTTCAGTTTCTATTTTCCTGTAGCTTGAGAAAGTTACGACATAATGGCACTTACTATAATATTTGCTTTAATGTTTGTGTCATTAAAAAGATGAACACTGTCTTCGAAGGTGGGCCTGTTCTTTAAGGTGGCGATTCTGTTCCTCCTCCTGCTGCTGAGTCTTGTGCAGGCGCTGTGTCTGACCTCTGTCAGTGATCCTGAGTCTCTGTACTAATTGTTCTTTGCCCAAGGGGAGCTCCTGGCTTGGCGATGTGTCCTGTGGCTATTCTTCAGAGAGCCCTGCTTTTCATCTGTAGGTGGGGTAGACAGAGATTTTTCTCGCCCTGTGTGTAAGTGAGATGCAAACATTTTCTGTGGATGGGACCTGCTGAAGTGTTTTCATGGGGGAAGGAGAAAGGGCAGGCAGATGCCTGTGCCCAGCACTCACACTAAATGCCACATTCATATTCCTTTGTAAGTGGGGAAGGTACTGGAGTTTTGCTCTGAGATCTCCAGTGCCGTGTGATTCAATACACCAAATTCCATTAAGCTTAAGGAAAGCTGATCTCCAAAACTGTTACATGTCAGTGGTGAGGGTTGAGTGTCCCTCTGAGGACCCCAATTCCTCGGCCCTGTTGTGGGAAATGTTCAGTCAGTGATCTGTTAACTTGGTGTGCCTAGTGCTAAATCACTGTTCAGTGCAACAATCGAGGCACAAAGAAACCTTATTTAAGTCCTATTGGTTTATTAGCCTTTTTTATGCATTTAAAGTTGTGGTTTCAGCAATATAAAAGCAAGTATCTCTTCTGGCTTAGTTTTCCTTGGATGTTATAGAAGAATAGCAGGTTCACATATTGAAATAAACTTCTTTTCAATCAGCTGCTTATGCAGGAGAACTTCTCACTTCCCAATTAAGCAATTTATCTAAAAGAAATACTTTCCCCCCCACTTTCCTTTACCGCATTAAACGCTCAGCTTGAAAGCTGCATCAGTCTGCCTGTGTGGGATTAATGCTTCATATTTGCTGCAGAGATGACCTGCAGACATGAGCATCATGTTAAAAAATAGCTTTTATAATTCCTTGTGCGTGACAGCTGAGAGCCAAAATCTGTCTCTGTTTTCCCCCTCCCTGATGGCCCATCCATCCCCTCGCCCAGTCCCGCTGTCTCCTTGGCCTTGGGTGGTTGCCGACATCGCTTTCTGGCTGCCGTGGGTCTGGCTTTGCTGCGTCCCCATCTCTGCATGCACTGTGGGAGCATCGGCACATGCGGTTCCCTTCACATTCAACTCGACGGGCTGTTCATGAGCACACACAACCTGGTGTCCTAAAACCTGAATGAAGCCTGGTCCCGCTGAACAGCAGAGAAGACTTTGGGCTTAGTTCAGCTTTTTGGGTAAATCTAGGGAAGGGAGGAGACTTCTTATTTTTTTGCTTTAAACTGTTGGTGTAAATAAGTCTGGACGCGTTCTGAGATTACCATCGCGGCTCCTGAGCGCTGAAAGGAATCAGTCCTACAACGCCTTTGAGGTTTCCCATCACTCACATTTTTACCTGCACAAGTAAATCCGGTGTGTATGGCACTGAGCAGCATGATAGGCTGTTTGCTCAGTCTGTGTCCTAACCTTGCTCCTCCTTGAGGTTGGAAGGAAACTGCTGTGCTTCTGCATTGGCCCCTTCTGGGATGTATTAGTTTCTGCTGCTTCTCCTCCCCTCCTGCTAATCCAAATCTGTAATAGTATCGTAGGAGGGCTGGAATGATTGACTGAAGGTTTTCTTGCTATAACTTATACACATATCAGTAATTACTTACATGATTTTTATTTTTTTTTTTTGTATAGGACTTAATATCTAATGAATGGAGCTAAAACCTGGGAAGCTGGAGTTTGGGGGGGGTCACAAGGTCTGTTACCTCTGGGGGTAATGATGTTCACCTGGGGAGAGATCCTGCATCTGCTGATTTATGTTGACTATTTCCAACTACTTCTGTTTTGGAGGTGGGAGGAAACTCTGCTGGTTTACCATGCTGACCCAGCTGCCCTGAAGGTCAGAGTAACCTTAGCACTGCAGCGAAGAGAGCTGAGGCCTCTCGCTTTCTTTTCCTTTGTGCTACAGAGAAGGGGTTGGTGACTTTGTGAGTCTTTGTATGTTGTTTGCATGGGAGAAGTATTTTCAACTAATTTTTCACATAATATCTGAATTCTGGAAGTCGATACAACCAAGGATTTGTCTATTTAAAGACCAAATATATGCCACCCATGTCTCTCTCCCTGTGATAGGTTTTGAGCTGTGAATTCCCCACAGTACCTTAAGTAAAATCTCATCCATGAGTACGTATTTTTTTGTATAGATTTAGTCTGGAGTTTAAAAAAAATCACAGTTTTACAATTCAACAGCTGTAATATGTTTGCTGGGAACATGAACATCTCTGGAACTTGATTATGCAAATATTCGCAGAGGGCAAACAAAAGCTCATAAAAAACAAATCCACAAAATAATTAAGGAAAGATTAGTGATTTCCTGGTTTCTGGTTGGTTGGTTGTGGTGTTTTTTTTGTTTTTTAAATAGCGTTTGCTCCTCTCTAAACATTTCCCAAACTTTCTGGTTGCTTCTTCCCCTTCAGTTATTTAGAAGTCTCTGGTGACACTAGTTGCATCCCAAGTGAGGTCACTGGAGAAACCTGTCAAGCATCTGATGCCGTTTAGAATCACAGAGTCATAGAATGACTCCACCCGAGGCTCTGTCCAACCTGGCATTGAAGGCTGCCAGGGATGGAGCATTCACCACTTCTTTGGGCAACATGTTCCGGTGCCTCACCTTCCTCACAGTAAAGAACTTCGTCCTTATATGTAAGTTGAACTTCCCCTGTTTAAGCTTGAACCCATTACCCCTTGTCCTATCACTGCAATCCCTGATGAAGAGCATCCTCTCCAGCATCCTTGTAGGCCCCTTCAGATATTAAAAGGCTGCTATGGGGGCTCCATGCAGCTTTCTCTCCTCCAGGATGAACAGCCCCAGCTTTCTCAGCCTGTCTTCACAAGGGAGGTGCTGCAGCCTTGTGGCCCTCCTCTGGACCTGCTTCAACAGTTTCTACCTGGCCTTGTGTTCCTTGCACAGCTCTGTAATTTTTCTACTGGATTAGAGCTGCATAAAATAAGTGTATTTATAGTCTCAGGCAGTGTTCAGAATGAGTGTCATGCATAAAATTGCTCGCTGAAGTAACTCTCATGATGCTGCGTGAGAGCTGGGCCAATAGAGAATTTGGGTCACCATACCTAAGAAGATTTCTGTAATTAAAACAGCTTTTATAGAGCATATTTGCATTTTTACATGGAATAGTTGAAAAAGCTTTTAAGTTTCAACACATCTATCCTCTTTCCTCCTGAAACATGTTTTTATAGCTCCAGATTGGAATCATTTAGCACCAAATTTTGATGAAAAAAAAAATCATCATTGCATGGATTTAAAAAACTATTTATCAGCTTGAGAAAGTTTTACAGACAGGGTTTTTTTCTGCATGTGTCACCCTCTGAGAACATTCTGTACAAAGCCCTACAAAATAAAACTGACATGGCTTACATGCTATGGAAATAGAATGAGTTTGAACGAAACAAAACCTGCATTTGAGACTCCAAGATTTTTATATTTAACTTTTAAACTGTGATCAGAAAAGTACTGTATACTGTAATTTGATGTGTGCTGCACACACTGCAGAAAAAATGCATTCCGAGATCTCGGAAAGATACCTGCAACTGATGCAGTGGTTTTAGACAGAATTTTGGGTTTTATGCTACAGCATTTTTAAAAACACTAACAATTCTTAAGCTGCCTTAAGATGCTCAGAAAGGCTGAGAAAGTTGGGGCTGTTCAGCCTGGAGAAGAGAAGGCTGCGTGGAGACCTCATAGCAGCCTTCCAGT
>JARCZZ010046973.1:0-54018 GCA_030323915.1 Brotogeris chrysoptera
GATGTTTCTCGAACTTTTTACGTGACTTTTTCTCCTTTCCATGAGCAGATGGACTCTTGCATGTCAGCACTGGAAACTGTGTTTGCCCACTTTCCAGATTTCATTTTTCTGCCATAGAGCTGCAGTGCTGACACAAAGTGTAGTCCTGAAGAGGGAATAATCTCATCCAGTCCCTGACTAACAGAGTTGGTATTCAGAACATGACCCTCAGCAGTGATTCTTCCCTGTGAAATTTATGACTGTTCTCCCAGGCTTTGGATTGAAATTGAAACCACTTGTGAACTACGAATGTTACTTAGTTTCTGTGTATTTTAGTATGTTTCTGTTTCTTTCATCTAAATAAGAGTTACAGATGCTCTGGTATGCACTTTAAATTGAGTTCTTCTTTCCAGTTACTGGTATCTCCTTAAGGTATTTCATTGTATCATACTGATTATAGTTTACCTTGTGTTTCATTTGAAAAAGGCCTATCACAGTACTCCATGTGCTATATGTTATTTAATATTAGTAAAGGGAACAATACATTTGAAAATACCAAGCTCAGTGTTAGCCTTGCAGTTATTTAACATACATGAAGATTTGCAACAATCCATACTCCAGAGGTACAGTTACCTTTAACTTTGGTGAGGCTTTCTCCTGCTGAAGTAAGGGTTTAGAAAGGAGAGGAGGTGAGAGAGAAGCAGTAGACGGGGATGTTGTGGGAACAGAGTGAGAAGCTGGTGCCTTGGCAGAGTGAAAGGGAAGATTAGAAGAAAGGTACAAAGGATCACAGTGTCCTGATGTTCCCGCAGTAAGTAGAGATGGCTTAAAAGTTTGAGGAAAAACGAGAATTTGTGCCATAAAACCAGCTGTGAAGGATTTAAAATGCTCGATAACAGGTCATGTAACTAACCTGAACAGTCAGAAGTGTGATGCTAATTTTGTTATTACTGAGTATACTTTCCTGGAATAACATTCCTTCCCTCAGAAATCAAAACAAGCTGCCATTTGTGGCTGTAGATTTCACCTCTACTCTTACAGCTTTCTCCTGTGTTTCCCAGGTCAAGTAAGGGGAGAGGCAGCCTGCAAAATCTTTCTAATTAACTAGTTTTGCATTTGGCCTAAAATGTATTGTCCTAAATATCTGATTTACATGTTTGCATGTGACAACCAAAGCAACTGCCTGAACAATCTGTTGAAATAAGTGCGGGACAGAAAAAATCTGTTCTAAAGCTTTGCCTAGAAACCACACAAACTGTGCAGCAATGTTGTGGCATTTAATGGCTAGCACGCGTTTGGGGTTATTCAGTGTTGTACTGTCCCAGAGAGGAACCGAGGAGGGCTTTAGGGGGAAGCATTTGTTTAACTGCCAAACATAACGTGTTCTGTTATTATTAGTCACATTCGCAGAGTCTACTATAAATATATCAGCTCGTGAAGTGACACATGGGAAGTACAAACTGCTGAGTCTCTGCAGGCGGCATGTCCCTCCCTCTGAAGGCTGTTGAGAACATTTGCTTGCTGGGGGCTCTGGCTCAAAAGGGGTGGCATGTAATGGGCCAGTGAGGGAAATAGTTCACTGGCTTTTTGCATCAGAAGCTTGATGGCAGCTTACAAGGGTGGAAGGGAAAGCACCAGCAGAACTAGTACACCCTAGAACTTAAAATAGTGTATATGCCTGCTTCTGGGAAGGGATTATCCCCTAACACTGCAATAATGTAAAACTGTGCATGATACAAACATGTAAATAGAATCATAGAATAGTTTGAGTTGGAAGGGACCTTAAAGATCATCTAGTTCCAACCCACTTGCCATGGGCAGGGACACCTTCCAGAAGACCAGGTTACTGAAAGCCCTGCTCAACCTGGACAAAAAAAAAACCCAAACCCAGAACAAACAAAACCAACCACCCACACAAATGAGGCAGGGAATAATTACACTAACTAACTGAACACAGAAGCCAGGTTTTTCAGAAATTAAAATACCTTATCGATATTCGGTGAAGTGTATCCTTCATGACATACCATGGAGTCTCCTCCACTTGCTATTGGGAATTCTAAATTATCATGTCCCAGATCCTCCTCCTCTATATAGAGTCTGGTCAGTTCTTCTGTTGTATCTTGTGCTTCTCTGTAGACATCTGATTCTTGAGGCTCTGACTGATCCCCTATATTAACTGACAGATCTGCAGTGCAGATTTCTTCTTCATTTTCAGGAATGGCAGCTAGCATTGTGGAGATGGAGTCACATTTTTGTGGTGGAGGGATGTTACAGATAATGCCAACATGTTCACCTTCTGTTGTAGTATCTGACAAGTCTCTAGGTACTTCAACAACTGAAGAAGAGTCAAGTATACCTCTCAATTCCTTATCTTTTCCTGGTTTGGTATTGTTGCTGGTATATTTATATGCTATGTCATGAGATGAGCTGGCTGAAGATGAGACACAGGCAGATACAAGAAAGGATAGAGGAAAAGCTGTAGGAGAGCTGAGAGACACCTCTGTATTTGGAATAATGGGATCATCCTTAAAGTGGTGACTGATATTACCTGGGGAGATCGCTACAGACTGGGAGGTTGTTAATGCCAAAGAATTGAGTTCTTCTAAGTCACAAAGAAAACTGTCTGGAAATAGTGGAGAAGGTAAGATGCATACACTTGAAGGTGAAAACCCAACAGTTCTTGGAAACCAGTCACTAGTGGCAGCCTGGAGAATCTTTTGATCCATGTGTGACCAAGAGGAGGAAAGGTGCCTGGGAAGTGGGGACAGTGCTTGGGAAGGCAACTTCAAAAATAAGAAAAACATGGGAACTTAAATAAATAAGCATGACAGTGAACTAGGATATGAGTAGACTGAAAAGAAAAATGTCTGTACCATCATCTGGATTATAGGATATCATTTCAGTGAGCACAGCTGTCTGAAACCATTACTACCTGAATCAGAACAGCAGGAAAGACATTTGAAAACTGAAACTGTGTCAGGTTCTGGCTTGAGGCTTAAATGTCAGACATTAAGACGCTTCTGAATCATTACGTTCATGAAGGCGACCTGCATTTGATCTGATAAAGTTATGTTACTTATGGTGCTCTGTTAGTGAGCCTGTCACAGGTTACTAAATCATGCAATTGATATTAATGTAGTTTTCTCCAAACCATTACTGTTATTTTGAGACTAGCATTTTCAGAAGTACACTTCCGGTATCAGTAAGTATTTCTTTTAAACTATAACAACTGAGGTGCTTTCTAATTATCCTAATGTTTACACTTTTTCTTAGTACTCTGAGTAAATGTTTAAGAAACATCTTGAATACATTGCATACTTTTATTAAGGCATGAGCAGCTACAGAATGCATTTCTTTTTTTTAGAAGTAACCCTTTTAGTTCAAAATGAGATCTACCTTTGAGAAAGGTACATTCAATTCTAATTGAATGTAGGCAGTCAACAATGCTTTTAAAATAGTGACATCACAGTACACAGCAGTATATTTTGAGTACCGTTACATAATATTGATTGAAGTATCCTTCTGGTAAAAGAAACGTCCTTTGGTAAGAATGAGAGACTGGTGAGTCATACGTACACAGCATCAGTAGATATCCATTGCTTCAGTAAATACTGAAAATGCATTTTTGTTACTATCAATCCTCAAGATTAAAATTGAGTGAAAAATATTTTTATCTCATTATTAGAATTATACAGAATAATTAGATGTACATCTCTAAGGTATCTGGACTAATTTAGACTTGCTCTAGAATTATTGCTGGAGAACAGGAAAATAATTTCAAAAGGACAAATTAATGCCACAGAATAGGAAGGTTAATTTACTTACCTTCTGCTTGAGTTTTCTTGAGGCAAATAGCTTTATTTTGTAGCTAGACAAACCTTTGTTGCAGAGCCTTCTGTACCAAAGTAAATAGTATAGACTGATACAATGAAGGCTGCTATACAGAGGTATGCTGTTAAAAGGAATACTCAGTCTTTTTCCCCTCATCTTTCCTCTCAAACAAGGGTCTCTAACCTGTGGCTTTAAGGTCAATAATGCTGCTGAGGAGACATTGCCATTTTTGGTTTCCCCCATGGTTAAAGACTGTGCAAGAGCTAGAGACACAGATGGCCTTGCACAAGTTACAGAGAGCAAAGAGTGCTCCTGACTTGTATTGCTTACTTATTTTTATTGCTATTAGGCCAGAGAAGTTTTGTGCAATTGCTGTAGCAACACGGAGAGATAAATGCTAAAAAACTACGAAGGAATAGGATAAGTGGTATCTGTAATTATGGTCAACTCCAGAACACCTTCAGGACTGCTGAAGTCTTCCTAGATAGTCAGGAGCAAGATGTCTTCTGACATGATATTGCCACTTCTGATTACAGATGAATTCAGAAACAAGATGTCTGCTTAAGAGTGTCAGTGGAGGCTCTTTTTTATTTATTTGCTTTTTACTTAGGCTAGAACCAGATGATTGCAAGTTTCCCTTGTTACAAAGCAGGCTTCTTCTGCTTTCCTCCCCTACAGAACTAATTTAGGAATACTAAATAATAGTGGCAGGCCAGTTTTGTAATCTGAATGTAAATGCTTTGAAACATCTCCTGTGCTCGGCACTGATCATAGGGTTATACAAACACCAGCTTTAGCTGCAGGATGCAATAGAGACAAACCTGCTCCATAGAAAATGGGAGGAGAGGCATCTCCAAATACCAAGAGATAGCTCTAACACGGAGCACCTAAGATGCCTCATACTCTTGACCTGCCTTCAGGAACCTCTGGATTCCTGTAATCGTAAGGGGCCCTAGCTTATGAATACCTCAACCTGCAGCTATAGAGTTTGATATTACGTCAGTTCCACATTTTTGTCAGAATGGAAGAGAGAGGAAGTAGTTCCCTGTCATGACACATTCTGGAAAACCAGACAAGACCTGTTGTAGCAGCTATCCAAACCCAGCCAATACTGTTTAGTCATAAGCAGTATTTTCAGAGGCCACTGCTGTCTATAAATGACATCTTTGGTAGCTGTCCTCAAAGCTGCAAATAAATGTGGAGCTTATCTCAAAGCTGAAGCATGTACATGAGCACTAGTATGACAGTATATGAAAGTAGAAAAGGGGACAAACCCAACTAAAATGGAAAGATTAATAGAGGGATAAGAAGTTTACAATTACACACAAAACCTACCACCCATGCTGAAGAGAGAAACAATGAAGGTAAAGAGGAAGATTTAGAAAAGTTTCCATCTTGAGCACTCAAAATCATTGATAATACATTAATGCTGATCAGAGTTTGTATGCAGAAACTTTCTTAGTTTTATTGCTACAAAAGAGCTCGTGTTCCCCACACAGGTGACTGAAATCTCATGAGTGATAAATCAGAATACAGGAATCTTTTTGCAACATCCTGTAGTATGATTTGTGGTGGTTATACACTAGGAAGGGGAAGAATTTAGAAGCTACGACAGACATTGGTGTGAAAAAATTACAACTATAAAGGTCTGAAATTAAGTTAATTGACAATGTGATGATATTTGCCTCACTACTAAATGAAACAATTCTGTCACGTTGTTGTCCCACCCCAAAGAACCTCTGTTTTACCAACAGCCTCCTTCTTGGGTGTGAGTGGCAAAACATTATAGTACAGAATCATTAGTGGTTCTCTTTTACTTTGAAAGGAACAGAACCGGTCTTGGCAATCTTTGTCCCCACACAAAATACCCTCTCTTAACCTCTGCATGCTTATGGGACTGCAGGCTTTTAGGATAGCTGTATCATGGGAATGGCTTCACACAGCACTAGGTCTGCTAGATGTATCTTTAATGCTCGCATCCTAAGACTCCCAAAATAAGTTTTCTGTTGGCTTGATTTATTTCATTTTTTTTTTTCTCTGCCCAAATTTTGCCTGGCCCTACTCTCAATAATGTAACAGCTAATGAGGAAAAGAGCAAAAATCCTGGCAGAATGTAAGACACACGCTTGGCTATTAAAATATTTTAATAGCAAGTTAGTAATGCAAGCCTACCTATGCAGGAAAGAAAATACAGTGTACTCAATGAATAAATCATGTATTGTATTAAAAAACCCTTACAAGTCCTTCTAAACCCACTGTAGGGGGTGACAGCAAATTAAAACAAAATGTCCTTACCTTAGTTGAACCTAAATGATGTATTCTGTCACTAGAATAGCTTTGGGGTATCGGAGGATCAGGGTAGTCATCAAGACTTTTTGATGCATTCTTTTTCATGACTTCTACATAGGAAACAGGGAAGATGCCTTGTCTGTTGGTTCCTGGTATTTTACCTTCATACCAGTTTTGATCAACTCGCTTAAGAAGAATTACTCTGTCTCCCTGAAATGCATTATGAAAATGAGTTATCAGTAGATATATTGTAAGTTAATTTACTGAACAGCAAAAAGTAACACAAAGTAGTCTTTTCCCTGCAGTGCTGTGAAAGACTGCAAGCCAATAAGCTTTAATGTTAGTAGTTTCCTACCATTACGTTGCTTTGTGCATAGCAAATATTGAATGCAGAGTGCACCAAAGCACAGCATTTACCTATATTAATTCTGTGTAGCAGAAGACACTATAACAGTATTTTGATAAGCAGTTCTAAAATGTACCTTTCTAAGTGATAACTCCACATTTGTGTCTGCATTGAAATTATATTTGGCAATAGCTTCTCCAATCTCTCCAATCTGTGCAGGGGGAGGTGGCCTGGCAGGCTGTGCTTTTTCTGGGGGAGAAAGTTTCTAAGGAAAAAAAAAACACCCAAGATTTTCATCACTCTCATGCAGTTTGTGGCCCTATTACCTAAATGAATTCAATGAATTAAAACAAGGAACAAACCTCAACGTAAGAAATAGGGAATATTCCAACTCTTCCATGGTGCTCACCCTCATACCAGTTTTGATCAATTTTCCTGAGGATATAGACAGTATCTCCTTTCTTAAAGGACAGCTCTCTGTAACAAATTTATTTAGATCAGATGCTTACAACTTCACATTTAATTCTTCTACCAACATAGTTTGAAAACTTTACAGTTTGGAACTGAAAAGGAATATAGCAACTGAACATCTGAAGAAAAAGTGTCACAGCTGCAGTGCACTCACCAGTTGATTATACCATATAAAATGAAACAATTCACATTTTTGAATCCCAGGTACTATTGGTAAGTTATGTAGGCCTGTTTTACACGGTGATTCCAAGGAAGTATTGCCAGTTATTTCTGGAGCACTTAGTATATATAGGGTCTGCATGCAAGTATGGTGTCTTTTGGATCACCTGTTTAGATGCTGCTTTTATGACATGCATCTGAGGGGTATCTGGTGTTATTTTTGAAATCAGTAGGGAAAACAATAGAATACATCCCAAGTCTCTATGGCCTATTGCTACCTTTTTGCAGCAGGAAAGCCTGGTGTGCTTCTGCTGTAAGCATTTTTCTTCTAACAGAACTATGTAGAAGCACGAAGAACACGGAATTATATACTCACCATTTCTGATACCCAGGGCCTGTGATATGTTTAATGTTGGATACAAAAAAAAGGAATTATCCAAATAATTAAGAATATTTTCAGATCCTAGCCTGGGAATTCTTCACTGTATCATTAATCTGTTTTTTCCAAGAGCTTATCTGCTGCTTTGATAATTTAAGTTTTGAGTTTTCTCAGCTAACATAATTCTAGTGTCAGTGAAGATTGTTTTGATGATCCAGCGTGCTTAAACAACAGCAAGAATGAAATACATGCACTATATTTTGACTCTCATTTCCTAAACTAGTGTTTCCCAGTTTTGTTTTTCTTACGGACTGCTGTGGTCTGTTTTGGTATTGGACATGTTGCTTCCTGCAGAGAGCCTGAGTATGTCTGACATGAAGATGCCGAAGCATTATACAGAATTTTGGTAAGCACATTATTTGTGACAATATTTTAAGCACTGTACCTTGTATAACCTAAGTACAATTCAAAACAGTGTTCAGTAGGTGACCCTCAGGACCCATGCTCTAAAAGGCTGACGATGCACAGTCATTCATGTGTTCAAACAAATACAATGGAGAATATAATAATGTAAGGCATTTTATTACACAGTTTGCTAATGCACAGACAACTGTGACAGCAAGCAGGGTCGTCTGCTTCCAAGGCACTGGCTCCTGAAACTGGCTAGAACAGCAGTTAGCTGCCGTAAGTGCTAGGAAGATATTTCCTGAATTATGAATTCTTAAATGAACAGAAGTCTAGTACTTACTTAGAAGTCTGAGCTTTAAAGTCATATACAGCTCTAGCTGGCAGTTTCTGAAAAGTAGGCAAAGTGATTAATACATTCAGGTAGTATTACTGTATAGTAAACATTTCAGGTTTTAAAACCAAGATCCAAAAAAAGATAGGACATATGCCTTACACTGGTTCTTGCAGTAATAGGCAATAAAATATAGAGCTTCCTTCTTTAAGACAGTTACATGTTTGGGACATAGCTGCTACTTCCATTTTAAAAATACCAGATTTTAATACAGACTGCTTTGCAGTTTTACATTTAAGACAACTACAAAAAAAAAAGTTAACTAAATACAGATGTGACTTGTAGGCAGCTTGATCTTTAGGTACAATGGAAATTCACGTGCTTAATATTCATTAATACTTTAGATACCTCTTCTGTTAAATTTCTTATCCTTAGGCTAATTTCAGCTGTAAATACTGCATCATGTTTTGTATATGTATATATAAAAAAAGAAAAAATATTCTGACAGCTGGAAAAGGTTGGGAATATTTTAAATTTCTACACTCACATTTGTAGCTTTAAGAAAGTCTGAGAAACACAGTACTGGAAGTGAACTCAATATATCTATGCAGCTCTTGCTATCACAGGCAATCACATCATATGAAAAGAATTCTATGTTTATAAAGTTCTATCACCAAGTATCTGTAAACTCAATCTTGTTTCAAAAATAAGACTGTAAAAGAAGCCTGCATCTCCTCACCTGTGTGATTGACACACTTCACTGTTTTCAAAGCTGTGCTGGAAACATGAATTGTGGTATGACCCAAGAGCCTCACTCATCTAGTGACTGCCTCTGATGGGTAACCAGCACCCAATACTTAAGGGGAAGGTGCAAGAAGTGATGAGCAGTATTATGTAAGGATATCTGGTAAAGTGATTTAGTCTTTCTCTGCAAGTACTTGCACAGATTGCTATATTTTTAAACTCTTTCATACTAGTGGGTAGAATTAGCTGATTATGATATATCTGAGAAATACTATTTGTAATAATGCAAGGGTTCACATCTTTTCTATAAGAGGAGTAAAACCAGACACTTGGAAGTTCTGCATAATGGAAGATGCAGCTTTTTACAAAGCTTGATACTTAAGAAATTTTAGAGTAT
The DNA here is from genome assembly GCA_030323915.1 of Brotogeris chrysoptera. Classification (NCBI taxonomy): domain Eukaryota; kingdom Metazoa; phylum Chordata; class Aves; order Psittaciformes; family Psittacidae; genus Brotogeris; species Brotogeris chrysoptera. Next base: position 9,335 of record JARCZZ010046973.1, read on the forward strand.
CAATCTCCTTAAAGAAAAAGAAGGATGCTGTCCCATCTAATGATAAGTAATTGCTCTTTTTGTCTGTATCATTACACTGTCTTAAAACCAACACACATCTTGTCTAAGATATGTTACCCATTTATATATCCATGGATGGGTATTACTGCATTATTTATTGTTGTTTTGCTACCTCTTTGTCTGTATTTCCTCTTCTCTCCCTTGGAGTACATCGTCCCACATCAGTGAAAGCAGAAGAATAGCTTCCAGGAGACTCCTGGTCTACTGAAAACAGAAATTGTGTGAAACTATGGTAAACTAAAACAAAACATTCAAATCTGTCATGCTGCTTGGTTTCATTTAGGGGGTGAAGAGATTGAAATGTGCTTTTGTTTCTAAATGTAAAATAATTCATGATATGATGGCTAAAGTGCGTCCTTGAAGAAAACAAAGATGCTGTCAAGCAAAGGCCATCCTCTGATCCACAGCAGAAGAATATGATAGAGGATCTACAGCACAAACTAATATTTCACTGTATGAAGGGATGCCCCCCACTGGCCGAAATGGAAGACATGACAGCAGTACTGAGACTCCATCAGGCTCCATGAAACTCTTTTGGAATGCCAACACTATAAACACATAATTACATGCACAAAACATGATTAAAGCATGCTTCAATGGGAAAAACCAAATATTTCCTCCTAAGTGATCTAAGATGTATTTCTACTTTACCAGAGGCACATGTTAAGCAGCGCAAGGGAATTTAAAAGGATGTTATTTCATGAAAACAACTCTGTTGTAAGAGATGGAGCACAAATCATTAGTCACCAATCTATGTGGCAGATTTTCTCTAAAGCAGTTTACCAATGTTTATTACATGATGGTGAACACACCTTTTCTTGTTTCAGTAAACCCTGAATTTACACTCTATAGCTCTGCAAGTTGCTAATGTGAAATGAAAATATGGTGGAATTATTTCAAACCAGAGGATGAAATGAACTGTCTCCTGACTTCTGAGATTTACTAGTTTAGTCTCCTAGTGCCCTAGTGATATCTGCTAGGGGAGACCTATGACTGACGTTTGTTTTGCTTTGACTTTCTTCACATAATCTGTTCTTAAAAGGCCCATACATTTCTAAAGAAGTACAAGTGGACCAAAAAATAAAAGAATTGAGAGCATCTCATCCATTATGTTGGGTGCTTACAGAAGAAAGATGAAAATGGTCTCTGGTGGGTGGTGGCGAAGCCACAAAAACTTGAGGCTATTGATAAATACAGCGGAGGCAAAAATTGAGATAATTGTATTATTTACGTCAGTTGTTGCAAACATATCATCACCAACAAGTACATCACTGTCCCAGCTCTGGCCAGCTTTCTTTGTATGGCATATGTCTGAGAATGAGGATCTATACTTGCTGCATGAACCTAAAGATATAATAGCTCCAAACACATCTGTTTGTTTTTCTTTAAATTGTAGCAGAAAGAGAAGGACATGGGAGGGAAGGAGTGAAGATGCATAAGGAAGAACAGTCTCATTTATTTTTATACAGCTCCTTATGCAGTCAGTATTGGTAGTTTTCAGTGATTTTTGCTATGATCTTGAAGTCTCCGTATGGATGGTGGCTGTCAGAGACATACACAGATTCAGCAAAAGTGAAACTTCATCAGCAGTAGAGCTCAGCCGTGATTGATGCTGATGGAAGTCAATGGAATATTCTGCGGTACTCACTCTCCATGCTACTTTAGGGATATTAATGCTGACAGAGTGTACCACTTCTCTTATGCCAGGCTCCTTCATAGCTGCAGAAGCTATTATGGATCCACATTTACTCTGCACTGTGGCTTTCCTTATTTTCAAGGACTGGAAAATTCTGATTTAGCAACTGTGACATGTGACCAGCACAATCTCCAACTTCAGTCTCATCCTGTAGTACTGCTTGCCAGGGGTAATCATGATCAGGCCTCAACTATAACTAAACTCTGAACTGCGTTTTATAGCTGTATTTAAAATCTAATTATCTGTTCTCAGTATGTCTATTTTAACTAGTTAAGAAGGGATGGTAACAGCTTCAATCTGATTTCCCTTGAAATGCGTACTTACTGGGTGTGGTGCTTGCAAAAGTTACAGAAAAAGATGCAAGATCAAAAAGAAGAAAGAAAGATGGGTCTTATCAAATACTACATAATTGATATATTAAAGACACTTACATCCATTTGTGATTTCAAGCATAGCTTTGTAATTTGTCATTTAATTCTCAAAGCTGCTCTGTCACGGAGGACAGTATCTCTAGAAGCAGAATTCTTTAACAGAAATGTTACCATTTAAAATGAGAAAGACTTGCCAAAGACTATAAATCATCTGGGATACACCTTTGTGCATTCCTCCTGTGAATCTAGTTTGCTGCTTTTAATATTGCAAGGTTGAACTTCAAAAACATTTTAAGCTCAAGCAATTTTTTTGAGAAAAAGAGAAACAGAGCCACAAACAAAGCAGCAGCTTCCAAACTAGATCATGGTCAACACAGGCTTTTTAGAAGTTATACTCACACTGGTAATTTCAGTCAAATTTTGATTATTGAGAATTTCCCTTCTAAGAGGATAGGAAATTTCTCACAACTTCATAGATACATTAAAATTCTATGAGAAGAACTGATTTTGCTGCCACAGAAACTGGAAATTGTATTGTTTGAACAGTGGAAATGAAAACTTCCTAAAATGACCTTAAAGTCTATTCACAAAAAGTAATATGAAGCAATGGAATTAGTGTCTTTTCATATGAAGAATTAAAGAATTAACTTTCTATGATACTGGCAGAATTAACAGCATTTTTATCACCTACATATAACAAAACTATACAGTACAACATGTTTTAGATATAGGTTTTGTTTTGTTTTTTGTTTCAAATAATAAAGGAAGGGCTAGCTGCATATTTGTTTTCTGTTTGAGCAGCATCTTACAATGCATACATTCACTTTCTATTAGGTCTGTTAATTAGGGAATAGCCCCCACATTGCTTACTTTGTAACATATAGCACTAATAATAATGTATTAGTTGAAATCCATCTTTACTCCAGTTGTCCAGATTACTGTATTTTGTGAATAGACAGCAAATTTATCTATCCTCATCACCTATGTAAAAATGACTTCATGAAGAATTTTATGGGATGAAAGCTTCTTATGGATGACACAAAGATGTAATGAGAAAGGGTAGGAAATACAGGGAGTAAGGATGGATACATAAATCACAAGGATAGGGGAGGAAAGTTAATCCACCTTGGAAACACAGTGCACTATCATTGTTGTTAGTTGCGTCCATGTCTGGAAAAGAGGCACTAAGAGGTAATCTTCCACAATCATTCTGGTACAGTGGGCAATGGATAGCACCATCTTGAGGCAGTGGATGAAAAGGCTGGTGCATGGGACTCTTTTTCAGAGCTTTAAGAGATGAATTCCGTTCTGGAATGTCTGGAAGCAGCTCAGTAATAAGTCTGTGTAATATACTGTTGTCAGGCAAGCTTCCCCTTCTTTTTTCAGCTTTAATTTGGTCACAGATGTCTTTAAGTGCAGAATCTAGTGCTTCAAATACAGATGACTTGCATTTTCTCTTTTCAGTGTGTTTCTTAGGAGCTGCACTTTTTTTCCTCCGGAAAGGCACTGGACTGACTAGGAATGCTATCTTAGAGAGGCCAGATTCTGTTTCTTGTCTCCTTGGATCTTCAGTGGTTTCTTGTTTAGCCCTTTCGTGTTTTAGCATGGTGGTGAAGCGGGTGTAAGATGCTGGGCATCGCCCTTTGCAGGAGCTGATGAGGTGCCTGTGGTGGTGATGGTGGTGATGGCCTGATCCATAAAAGCTTTCAGATGATGTGAAGGAGAAGTGGTCAAAATCACTTTCACTACAAAAGGATGAACCCTCTACCTGGATAAAGTCACTGAGATCAGAAACCACTCCATCTTGATCACTGTCTGAAAAATCCATATGTGATCGTTGTGGCTCATCACTGGTCACTTCAATATGAATTGGCACCAGGGTCTTAGACTTGTAGCTCCGTTGTACCTGAGAGGGATGTCTGCCTTGATTTTCTTCTTCCAGCAAGGATTCGATAGAAAACCGTCTCTGTGGACATAAGCCATTTTTAGGAGGCTCTAGTGTAACAGTTGACAACATTTCATCACCTAGGTTCGGCATCGATTTTGACTTCTGAATTAATTTTTCAAATTCAGATATTCTGGTTGGCACCATGTCTCTGGGCACCTCTTCAGTAGAAGACTCCCTCCAGCCTTGAAGGATACCTTTGTGCTGTTCTTTTTCGTACTGCAGTACTCTGGACTTCACAGAACAAATCACCTCAGAATTCATCAAGTCCTTGCGATTGATGCGGTGCATCTTTTTGTACATTTTTAAGAAGCCTGGGACATCATGTGCGGATCTGTGACGAACCCTTGACCTACTACTACCACGGCCCTCAACATATGGGGAGGCCCAGTTCATTGAGCAAACTTCTTTGGAGGAGTCCTCACATAGCAGAGAGCCCATGCTTTCAGACTTGGCCTGTGCATCAGGGAAACTATCATGATCATCTGTTAACAGATCATCATAGCTACGAGATTTTCTCTTTGGAGAAGTAGTTTCTTCTGTGCTGCTCCAGACTTCTGCATTTTGACGAGTCATTTGCCAGCCATTCTTGTAGCTGACTGCCCTTCTTGAATCGTTTGGAACAGCTAAATGTTGTCTGTAAGTGCTACAGTAATCTAATTCATTTGAGGTGTTATGGTTGTGCACTGAGTAACTTGAAAGGGATGGATGCACTTTGCTAATATCCCCACCTTTATAATCCATAGAGCAGCATGGTAAAAAAGAGACATTGCCAGAAATTAAAAGATTCAGAAAGTTTGAATTAACATCAGTAAGTGCTAGAAAGATTAGAAAAGAGACAGACAGCAATTAATGCATCTATCAACTTAGGTCAGTACACAGGTTGCTACATCCTGGAGCAGAAGAGCTAGTAATTAATTTTCTGCCTGTAAAAATGTACTCATGCTAATTTGAACTTCTACTCCAGCTCAAACCACCACAATTATGGAGGTGTAATGCCCTCAGCAACCCCTCTGCCAAAGCAACAGAAGAAAACAAACATCACTACTTATTTTCAAGCAGATCAACAGACAGTAAAAGCTGCAAAGGATTTAAAGATGAAGCCAAACAAGAAATCTAGACCTCAAGTCAAATATCGACATTTCTATATGGGCATTCTGAAAGAAACTGATCAGGATTTTTAAGCTGAATAATTCTCAGAGACTTCACAGCACCTGGGTATTCTAAGATAATTAAGATAAATCTTTTAAGGTAAGTCTTTATATACTATCAAATAGGAAAGTTCTCCCAGTTGTTCACAGGTAGCATAGGCAGCCCTCTCTTTCCCTGTGTGATAGCACTGAAGGGAGTGGTGTTTTTTACAGCTTTTGGACAGCAGAACCAAGTAGCTGAGGAACTGCTATACAGGTGTAAAGGAAGATATATCTGAGCCTAACCAACATGTAGAAGAAACAATAACCCTTAGACTGACTTCCAAAACAAAGCCTGAACTTTCAAGCAAGTTTTAAGACATTTATTTGTATGTGCGTGCTGGATCTAGAAGCCACTATGAGACAAATTTAGAACTGTGATCTGTCATACTTGCACTGAACTTTCAAAAATGGTCTCAAGTGGCAACATGCAGTTCAGGACACATGCTTCAAAACTGCTCAATCTGCTGTCTCGAACAACCTGAATCTGGATCAGAAACTGAAATGGAGTTCAAAAATGATGCTGATCAAACAGCTTATAGTGTGGTGCTGCTTTAACAATTAAGAAATAAGAAAATTTAACATTTTAATAATATAATTCTATAATAATAAACATAATGCTGAGGCAGAATGGAGGGATGCAGGTAGGTCACCTTCCAAAACTTAATTAGCTGTGGTAGATGTTCTTAGGGGAAGGGTTTTCAAGCACAGGAAGTGCTTAAGGCATGGCAAGTGCTCATTGTTGGTGATGTAGTCAAAGATAAATGCAGGTAAATAGAGTTTACTAACTTTTCACTGCCTGTACCATCAGAATGATGTTTTTATGGATGAGTTTTTAAAGTACTTCTATACCACTGGGTTTAAAATGCATTTCTTTTCCATCACTTCACTCTTCACATTCCTCACTGCTTTTCTTTGATGCATTCTATTGCAGCCTGGATATTATGTTTCTTTTCAGTGGGAATCTACTTTTATAAAGGTCTAAATAGTCCCTAATACATCCTAAACAGCCTAATACAGTCCCTAATAAGCAGCTATAGGCTGCTTAGTATAGCTATGAAATACAGCAGTTAAATGATTAACAACAATTTAAGCAGAAGGAGACCCACTGTATAGAATATTACTCTATATATTACTTTCATTGTCTATTATGGAAGCCTTATGTCTTGCTAAAAACCCACAAACCAACAACTGATTCAATTATCTATTTTCAGGAGAGACGTTATATAGTGAGAACACTAAAGAACAGTAACACAGCAGTGAGTTACATGGAAAAAGAAAATAAATAGATTGTATATGCGGTACTAAATAATTCAAGGATTTACAAAATCAAAAATGGATGTTTGCTTGATTAATTTAGGTCCTGATAACTGACATTATCTACAACATCAGCTATAGATTTGAAAGGTCTACTATCCTGGGAGCACATCTTAAATGTTATGTGCTATTTGTCTTGATTTACTTTTTGTATATAGTGAAAACAGTTTTAAAAACACATCAATCTATTAAGAAAGTAGTGGGGTTAATACAACTTTATGGGTTTATAGATTGTAGTATAAATATTAGTCTTCATTTAGTCAATTTTCTTTTGTTAGAATAAGCAGTTGAAACTGGAAAATCCTTGTTACAAATCCAGCTTTTCAGCTTAAAATTACACATATAAGAGTAAACAAGTTAGCCTTTCCTGAAAGGTCCAAAGCTGTTGCTTCATACAGTAAATCTCCCAGTGAAGTGCACTGAGTAGCAGCAGACAGTTGCGTTTACTATCAATGGATTGTACAACACATCATTGGTGATTTTCCGCTAACAAATATGATTATCTTACCTTTTGCTCGTGATGGAGAAGAAGGAGATGAGCTAGTTAAAGGCTTTCGAAGGGTGGTATATGGGCCTTGCATATCTGTATGGTCTGGGCTAGGCCTGTTTGCATTCTGATCACTATGCACCCTCTGATGGCTTACAGTAGGTTCTGACTTCCTTCGTTTTCTGTAGTCACTCGCAGTACTTGCAGAACTACAGAAATAAGCAGTATTAGCAGCACTCTGAGGTCAGAATTCAAGGATTTAAAAAGTAAACTCATTGGTTTATAGATTAAACAATAGCAGGATGAATATGTCAAAAACGTGAAGGGGAGAAGTACTGGTCTCAGGCAGCTTATAGCATATTTCACAGAGAAAAGCTGAATTTCTTCTTCGCCTGATTGTTTTCAAGTTTTATACAAAACTGCTGTGACCTTTTAATAGTGAAAGCTTTGACATAAATGCATCAAGGTTTTAAGACTACTTTTGATACTATAAATTCAGTGCAAAGATAGGAAAAAGAGAATAAGAACAGATGAGGTAGCATGCTTAGGGAGACAACACTGAAAGTGCTGCAGGCAGCAAGGTTAAATGACAGATGGCTGCAGTGGAGACAGAAACTCAGGGTTGCTAGTGGAAAGACACAGAACAGAGCATGGCTTATTTTGAATGTAAAGAGTAAGTCCTTGTAAAGCGAAGGTAAGATTTACACTTCAGTATCAAAATACGAGCACCCTCTCTACACATCTCTCTTCTGTCAGCTCACAAGGTGAATGTTCAAATGTGACGCTCTGGAACATCTGATGGTTTCAGGTCACAGAGAAAACCCTCAGGCTGTATAATCCGTGTCTACTGAAATCATATATTGTATTTCTTACCTAGAGGGCCTGTCCAGGCCTCTGTCAGTTGAATAGTGATGATATAAGGAAGCCTGTGAAAACAAACACAATCTGTTATAGATCTGTATTTGAAAAAAGAGTGATAGTTTCTGCTTATCAGGTTTGCTTATACTTTGTTAATCTGTGACAAATCCTATAAGAACAGGCTATGGGTAACATCCTGGGCACTCCAGCATAGCTACTGCAATGTTTAATGAGAATAGTTTTGCAGTTTTTTAAAAGGATCATTAAATTTAATTTCCTATTCTACTTCAGTAATGTTTTTTTCCTTTAAAGCACTGCTGAGTAATGATCCCAAGTCACGCTTCTCTATAATGTTTTCAAAAATAGATACAGCACAGCCAAAATGAACTTTTACTTTAAAACCACAGAAATCTGGAAATAATTCCCTCATGCAGAAGTGAGGTCTGCAGAGCTTCTCCTCCCTTGCAGTCACTCACCAAAATCCTACAATCGTATATAAATTATAGCCAGACATGTTTGCAAATCCTATGATGTTTGTGGCCAGTTGCTGAGCACCTTATACTTCTGGTAAGAACGGGTTTTTTTACCATGGTATTTGTTTTTTAAAATACATTCTGAAGAAGGTATTTATTCCTGAGTCTTTGCTGTTCATACAGTTCATCCTTTCAAGTTTTACTTTATATCCTCTGAGAGCTGAAAACTGTCTTTAGTGTTCTCCAACCACTATCCAACTTTGATGATTTTAAAATGAATACCTAGTATTATGAGGTTTACCTGCAATAAAACCATAGAAGCCAGCAGCAGAGTTGCTTACACCAACAGCTAGTGTAACCAGTTTTCACATTTCTACACACCAGAGTGAAGCAAAGGCCTCAGGTCTGCGTGCTTCCCTGCACTGCCCACAAGACACACATTGAGCCTGCCCTGAAAATCCTCAGTCTTATTTCAAATCTGATGACAACTATCAGCCTCATCTTTGTTGACCAGTCGCTGCCACGGTGTGGTTCCAGCAGAGGAAGGAAACTCGGGCTCACAGGTGATCTCTGTTAGAACTGTTGCATGAGGCAACAGAAGCATTTTGTAGATTAATTGTCATTGTGGGGTTTCTTGTGCAGGTGCCAACCCCTTCCATTAGAGACTGGACCAAGACCATCTGTCACATGATGCTGGCCAAACACCCACGAGACACTGATTACTTTCCACCACGTGTAATGGCTCCAGGACCATACAGACCATGATGTAAATCCCAAGGGTGATGGTAGATCCCCATTGCCTCCTATGGAAGTCAATGGCTAAATCACACAACTGAAACCAGACCAGAGAACTCCTTTATCCACAGCATTCCCCAGGCCGTAAATAGTGTGTTAGTGATCAGCCTAAGACAGCAAGAAGTGCATGTCATGCCAAAATTGACTGCTGAGTTACTATATGACTTTTGCTTTCTGGCCTTTATCACTTTGAATGTCCCTTTGTCCTTTCTTTGATACCTCCTTTGAAGTTTTTTCTATATGAAAGATACTGTATGTAGCGCATTCTACAATACTTTTACGACAGGCATGCAATAATATACATAAGCTGTGTGGAGTTTATACCTTCTAACCACTGGTAGAGTTGTACTGATATAGCATGTAGGGGAAAAGTGAAAGCAAGCAGTGGATACCATTGCTTTTTATTGCCAAGAGTGGGTATCACTGCCTGTACTTGTCCTAACAGCTCTTGGGCATTTACTGACCCATAATCCCTCCAAGCCACATCCAGGCGGTCCAATAGCACATATCTCCCCCACCTACAAAGCTAATTAGGCATCTTCCAGAATGTTCAACACTGCCCTATATGGATAAAGGCCGACTGACAGTAGTTAAAATATTGAAGACAATCACTCCAAACCACCAAATACAGCCAAATACTTTGACGCAGTTTTACTGAAAACCCCAGAAAGTTGTAAACACGCTCGTTTGCATGACGGTTCTAATACTTAACAAGTTTGTGAACACAATTTATAATATTCAAAGATAAAAAAGTTTCAAAATAAAATAAAAACATCTCTTTAAAGAGATAAAACCAGTATTACTTAATAGGAATTGTACCCAGACCTACTGAACATGATACTATTTCAAATAATCATGCTTGCTTTAAACCAAACCGGAGTGGATAACTTGCAAACAATTAATAATTTAAGGCCACAATTTGCATTTAATTCTTTGAGAGACTATGGAAGATGAGACTGAATCACAAATATGAATGAAGTAAAGCCATCATATGAAGTAAAGCTATTATAGGATTCCTTACTTTCGCCCTAACACTAAAAATGGGGAGGGAAGGGAGAAGGAATGAAATCCTGAATCTCCCCCACTTACAGTAGGGCAATGACAGCCCTCTACCTCATCTTGATGTATTTTATTTGGAGTAATGACAGTAACTGTCAGTCCTACAGTTATAAATTCACAACCAGCAACCTTAGTCCTAAATACTGAAGTGGAGAAATGATAGTTTAGCCACAAAGGCTTTGACCTGATATACAGATTTTGCAGTCAAATATTTCAATTAAAGAAATACTACTGTGCTGATGTATTAATTATGCAATGCACTGGCCCAACTCTGAAGAAGTGGGAATTTGTTAAAGAGCTAGAGACGTATGGGCTGTCGTGTAATTCTTAGTGTTAATCTCTGAGATGTTTTGGGGTAAGGACTCACAGTTCCTAGGATAATAAGATCAACATCCAAATGCACTAGTGATCTGGAAAGATATGAAGACAAAGATACAATGATTGTGGATTAGAAACATCTCATAGCTATCAGAAGGAAACCACTACACTTTAACAAACTTAAGCTATAAATGGTGAGCATTCCAACCCATCTTCCCAAGAGAATCATCTGAACAAGAATCATTTATTTACCTCATTGGAAACACCAGAAGAACTGTCTTGAACATAGTCCAAAAGCTTTTTAGGTGGCTGCGTCATAAAAGCAGAAGTGTAGAGATGAAATGGAGTAGAATCAATGGCAGCAAGGAACGAAACGTGGAGAAGGTGACACAGTTAGAAACGAAGTGTTGACAGCATCAGATACAAAGAGTGACACATGGGTAGAATGGAAGGAAGAATGTGTTACAGTATTTTTTAAATTATAAGCATCTTAATAAAATGTTAGTAACTTTATGTAGTAAAATTTACAACTGGAGTGGCTGAATCAATACTAGCAGTTTTTAATACTGATGAGACAGAAGAGTGTAAAGCATCATAGTTATGTTCTGATGGGGAAATCTCATATTTTATCTTACAGGAGAAACTATTCTCAGGTTATGAAAATCAGTAAAATATTGTCAGCATATTGTTCATCAGAAGAATATCTGGACTGTTTCTGCCCACCTAGAGGGAGGAATGACAAAACAGCTTGGAAGGCTAGAGAAGAGGAGATAAAAGATCATCAGTGAAAATGTGATACATTATAGACTATTGGACAACAGATTAAACCCAGATATATTTAACTTTTTTTTTTTCCTATTATTTGCTGGTGGTATTTAAAAGGCAATTTTTTGAAATGTTATGATTAAAAAAATTAAAGCTTTTAAAGAATGTATGTGGTTTGTTTTCTTTTCTGCTCCCACTGAAGTAGCTGGGAGTTCTGACTTTGGTTTATGGCTAGCTAGAAAAGGGGACTAAGATACCTGGTTCCCAGAGTGACCTCCAAGGCCCTGCATCATGTGCTTAGACTCCTCCTTTAGCACGGCATGTCATTAATTGCCATGCTGAGGGGGGCTCCAAAGAATTGCTAGCTAACAGGGAAAGGCAAGAATGGGAATGTTTTAAGCCCTGATAGTCTCAAGCTCAAATGCATGTCTATTTGGGATTTCCTGCCTGTGGGCAGCTGCTTTTGTTTGTTTTCTTTTTTTTTTTTGTTTTGTTTTCTCTATGAAAATACTTAACCAGACTGAGGGGATGCTTGCGTTTACTTCTATCTTTCTGAGGGGATTTGAACTCCCATCTTCTACCTGTGTGGAAAGTACTCTAGCCACTGTGTTAGACATTCTTCTGTGATGAAGACATTTGCTACCCCTTTCCCTAAAGATGTTAGTGTACAGGAAAGAATTTGAGCTCAAGGAGCCAGAGAGGGTGTGTGCAAAAGCAAGAGCAGGTGTATCTCCAACCTAGTAGTTAGGGCACTGTGCAGGGAGGAAGCGAAACCTAGCTCTCAGCTTGGTTCAAGGACAATGCTACTGTTTTATCCCTGTATAAAACACAAACAGTGTATGTCCAATTAAGCCTGCAGTAATTGCAGAGGAACTGTGAGTGCCTACACAACTAAAGGTGAAAACCTGAGACCTCTCTGATGTTCAGGTGTTTCAAGCAAATGGAGCTTTTCAGCTTTCTATCTACAAACATGAAATGCTTGCACTAGGAATAAGCTGGCATCTGTTTGCCCAAATCTGTTTTTGGACCTGGCTATTTGTGAAAATTGAAGCAGAACTGAAGTCTGTTCAAGCAGGTGTTCAGCTTGAAAACAGCAAACCTGTATCTCTGTGTTCATGTACAAAATACGTACTCTGCATGTATGCATACAGGAGAGGGTAAAAAGGGGAAAGCCATTTTTATCAGTATTTACTGCCATAAGCAATTTGTGTATGGTTGTGTGCATTAGAATTTAGCCATATTCCTTCAAGTAAAATACATGATTTGTAACTTAGCATCCCTAATGCAAACTGACATGTTTTTCTGTTTTGAAGGAGTTCAAAAATAATCCAGCCAAATGCAAAAGATTTAGGGAGACTAGTAAAGATCCCTGTTCAACATGCTATTTGTCTTGTTCTTAAATATCAAAACACTATTATTTGTCTAATATGTAGTCTGTATTAAAGCTATTAAAGCCACTACTCTGGCAAGTTAAGGTTCCTCACTTACCGGACGTCCAAACTCCAGTTCTGAAAAGAATTTATACCAGGGTTCGTTTTCTAAATCTATGTCATCTGGGTTTATGCGATCAGGCTGGAGCAGTTGTGAAGGAAAAGGGAAGGAAAAGGCACACACTGAGCAGGTGCTAGAAATGCCATGTCACTTTAACAACACACACACACAAACACAAAACACATGTGGAAAGGAAAGGAACAAAATCAAAGAATGAAGATGGTATTTAAGACAGTGAATATTCTTGTTCAAGAGCTGTCACTGGCTGGTAGCTCTAATACTTTTTCTTGCTGTTCTTCCAATACTGGAAGACGTTAAACATTTTCAAATTACTCTTTCAAAGTTAAGAGGGCTCTGAGCACTTCTCTAAACATCACTGCATTACTTAACTACATTTAATGCTACTAAAGATTGCTTGTTAAGAAGATGGTTTAAATGACTGTCATCTTCAACATTGCCAAGAAATTGCCCATCTGGTCACCAAGACATAACTTTATTGGTATTGCATTTGGTCATTCTTTGTCTTCTCACAAAGCATGTTAATTCTGGACCTTGCTGTCTTGAAGCAATGCTGAGCAGCGATAAGGAATATGCATCATGCAGGCGTAACTATTAAAAAGCTACTTCAGCATACAAAATGGAACTGGTATATTTTAAATCCTAGGGACAAAAAGTTGGCGGAAAAATATGCATTCCATAATATTCATTTTAGCAGTGTTTTGTAATGCTTTATCTCCCATGGCCCTATTGGAATAATGAAGCTTCCCCTCCCCCCCCAGTTTTAATCTGAAATTTCTCACAGCAAAGACATAAAGTAGCACTTGGAGATAGCATTAAGAAAATTCTTCAATGAATAGAAGAATAATTGACATATTTATTCAAGTAGCATGAAAATATGACAGCGCAAAACAGCAGAGCTCCCAATGGGATATCTAATCAACTGCAAACTTGGCTGCATTAATTATTTTTAAAGAGCTCCAGTTCCTTTGTAGGATTTGATGTAAGCTGTCATGCAGCACAGATTACAGTGAAGTGTTGTCTTAAAGAACTCTGAAACAGAGAATTCCTCTTGTTAAAGATATTTCTGAATTTAAAATTTGGTCTGCCACTATTGTAATTACCAGATCTCGGACACTAATTCCTCCAAGAAAATGACAGGGTCCTGCATAAAGAACGATACTTGTGATTAAGTATGGAACACTCTTGCCTCCCGAGTCAAGCTGTCACCAATACAGCAGAGCAATCACATACAGCTATTTCTGTAAGAGATAACACTGTGCTCTTGACCATTTCAGGCAATTAACATCTTACAGCACTTTTCCTGCTGCCTTTGATGTTACTGGAACAGACTGTCAACTTTGCTGTACTGAAAGGTCAACAACCCTTTTGAACTACCTTGGTGCTCAACATCTACACTCTGTTCATGCAGTATCTGGACACCAACTATTGTTTTATAGATTTATCTTCATAATGTCCCTTTCAAGTAAGAGAAGTATTATTCCAGTGAACAGAATGGGAAGTGAATGCCAGTGATGGACCACCTGCTGTGCTCCATAACAGGGTTACAAGTGAAGCTGCTCTGGAGTTTTGCCCTTATGTTTCCACCATCCACAGGCATATTCAGCAATACTAATGCCAACTGTTTCAACACACTATACATACCCAAGTCTTTAGTAGAAAATCACCACTGAAATTAGTTTCATGAATTGACCAGTAAAGATTTGGGTCCTTAAGAGAGGCTACAATTGAAGACAAAGCACATGATTCTCTTTTACAAAAAAATGAGGGCGTGAGGGCAAAAAATGACAAAGTCACAAAGCAGAAGATAACTTCATTATGTATCAACTTGCTTCCCATTACACAGAATGCTTGGTGTATTCAGAGGTTTTTGCTCACTTAAAAAAAAAATACACTGAGAGAACAGAACTAAACAAACAATTGCTTTTTTATCATTTTTCCAAACAGTATGTTGAAATATTTGTGGCAAGTTTTCACCTGTATAAGCGTGAATTAATTTTCACAGAGATGTTATTATCAATAACTGGGTACATCTACATAAAAGAAATTACTAAACCCTTTCTAATGCATATGGCATTGCAGGCGTGGAGCTGTTTGCATGGCAAATTCCGGCTTACTGACATTACTTGCTTGGGTAGTGTATTCAGCCCTGTGAGCCTCAAGGTCCTCTAAGTAACAGTAGCTGCATAACTACACATTGACAGACCGTTGCTCCTTATTGCAGGGAGCCAGAACACACCATCAGACCAGGTGTGTTCCCCCCAGCTAGCCAAGGACATTAATGAGAATGGGTGTTGGCTCCCTCTTAATCTTGAAATACTTTTGCAATTAGCTGAAAGCTTAAAATCCCCCTATTTTATGCTTGTAAAGAAAAAGCCAGAGGGAGTGCATTTTATGTAGTTTCTAAGTTTTTGAGTTCTTCTCATGTAGTAGGGTGCAAATAAAATGAGAGCATAAGAAAGTGTGTAAAGCTAAGTCCATACACGCAAGATCTTCTTTTATTTAGTTTAAACTGCAGAGGGCAGCACACAAAAAGAAACTGAGCGCTGAAGGCTGCAAGTCCACTGCTGCCAGGCAGTTCTAGAGAGGACTCTCCATTCCCTGTGCTACCAACATCAATACTCAGGCAATTGATTTCTCTCGGCTTTCGCATTCAATTTTGCTGAAGGATATTTTTCTATCATCTTCCCTAAGAAAAGACTTAAAAATGAACAAACAATTTTGACTTGAAAAAGTGAACAGAGCTTGGTCTTGTATCTCCCAAAATGCTTGAAAGGAAGGCAAAAAAGCAGTAAGTAAATTTCCTTTTTATGACCTGTCAGTCGAACCAAGTCACATTCCTATCCTTTATCTAGTTATTTAGTAACATTTCATTACATGTTGAAAACATACTACTAAAGACCACTAAGTAACTTCACTCTTTTTGGCATTTGCATCAGATGGTCAGCACAGCACTGCATCAACATACTCAAGTACAGAACAACAGCGTCATTGAAAGACAGATACATCTATAATGTTGTATTCAGCTTTGCCTGTGATATACACAAGTAGACAATCAAAAGTGAGCATTTAAACTGTTAAGTTACATGTTTCTCACCATTAACCATGGATCTCCATAGTCAAGGTTAATATTCTGCATTTGCCTGAAGCCTCTTTGGAACAGTGGACTGAGATGTCTGTTGTAAATTTGGCCTTGGCATTTTATGAGCTCTGAAGTTTCCTTTTGCTTTTCCTTTTTTTCTTTTTGGACTACAGCTGTCATGGCTCCAAGTCCAGACTGACTTTGTCTCTCCAAATCTTATGAGAAGTCATACTTTTTAATGTCATTTCAAACCAAACCTATCCACAGAATTCCCGATTTCTTTTTAAAACGCACTGAGAAATTCTTTTTTAGCTGACAGTTACTCAAGTAACTAAACTAGCATGGAGCACGATACTCTGACAAACAGCCTGACAGAAAACTTGCATATTCTAAAGAAAATTTCAAATTTTCCACCACAGTAAAAAAACCCTCCAAAACCCCAAATCAACAGATGTGCATCATGGTGCAAGCCCAGACTGTTTCTGGTATTTGACAAAACAGGCATGTTTTTTGATGTGTTCAGATCATGAAATCCTCTTGCATATAAACTCTGCAGAAGAACTTGTATACTGAATATATATAAAAAATACATGGAATAAAAGTTCAACCTGATGACTTTTATCTGACTAGCACATGTGTACTTTCATGCTCAGTCAGGCATCCATTGCTTGTACCAATTTTACAAAGTCTTTTTTTACAGCAACACTCAGATTTTTCCGTAATTGCATTACTGCAGAAATAGAGAAATGTACATGTATTAAGGAATTAGTTCACATATACATGGCTCAAACTAGTATAAGATAAAAAATGTAACTTAATATTCATATGAGTAAGATTATTACAATGCAATTTACTTATTCACTGAAAGTAAACATTTATATTGGGAAACAAATCTGTGGTTCAGATGATGTTAGAGAAAAAGAAGAGGGTTTTATCAAATTGCAGACATTAGAGGTAGAAACATATGTCAGAACAACTTATGTACCACTTTATCAGTGCTATGATATTAGAAGAAAAGGTAAGGTTTTATGAGTTTATTGAAATAGGAAAAATCATTGCTTGGAAGATTATTCAACAGCTTAATGTCACTTACTTTCAGTTGTAAGCTCAAGCCTCTCATTTTTGTTGATGTTTTATATCTTACAGGTTGAAATTACAGAAGAAAAAGCATTAATTTCCTGTTTCATGACAGTAGGTTGCTACATGATGCTGCAGCTTGAAATTACGCTCATCTTTTCATATGCATAACAAAGATAATCAGCTATCCTTACCAATCTATCCATTTAACATCTATTATTAGGTCATTTTTTAAGGTTTATTATTTCTTACATTCTTTTGACCTGTTGAATATTATCTGCTGAATAACATTTCCCATGAAACGTTAGTTTTACATTGAATCTCATTTTACTATGTTCTTCCCGTGTTTCTAACCTCCGCATTAATCACAACTGGTTCCAATGTAATACCTACGTCAATAAAGGGAATGCTGATCTTTCAAACCTCATCTGACCCAGCATCATATAAGGTAGCTGTAAATTTCTTTTTCTGATCATTTTGGTATCAAAACTCCAATCCTGTAGATGTGGAAATTATTTTATTGCAGCAAAAAATTTTTAAGATTTGAAGTGTTGGAAAAAACTCCCTTTGACCTTTTTTTTTTTTTGTTCTGGCCAAACTCATAAGGTAAGAATTTCTAGTTCAGATGCCATAAATGTCCATCTTGTACAATATTAATGAACTATACTCTTATATTCTGTATTTTGATTACTATTTTCTTTCAATATTATCAGAACAATTTTTAAGACATTAAAAGTAATAAAAAATTCTCAGATTATCAAGATGAAAGACTGAGGCAATACTGACACAACAGAGAATTCAGAGTTTTCAACTGAATTTGGAATTAATACATTGTTTTCAGATGTCAGGTTCTCCTACGCACACAGAAAAGTCTTTCAACCTACTCTGCTGATTACCCTTTAAGAAGTCATGAGTTTTGCCTTTCGCATCCCATTCAGTGAACACAAGGAACATAAAAAATAAACTGCATAAGCAAGTTAAAAAAAAAAAGATTCAGGAATGGTCGGCAAAGCAACTTTTTAAAATTTCACTGGTTTGCAAAAATTGAAAAAATGTACCTATGATATATTCATCAGCAATTCCATTTGAATGATTTCTTCACATTACAGCAGTTGAAAATACAATTTATTAGAAAAGTGAGGCCGTTCTTGCAATATCACTGTAATTTTCTTATGTTTTAACTTGAAACTGCTCTTATTCTTTGGCATTGGGAAGGCTGGTAAATGACCTCAGTGTATATCATGCAGCCATGGCAATCAACAAAGTGCTCAGAACAAATGCCATTACCTTTTAAATGAAATTGTTAAATTCATCATCACAATAAATACTAAGTCCCATTTGATCATACTGAGTAATTAGCAGTTCCTATAGAACTGCCAATTTCTTCTTTGAAAAATGCGTCAGTTCTGCAAGAACTTAATTTCACAGAAACACAGAGTAGTATTTTCTAGTTAATGACAATTATGTTCCTGCAATGATGACAGAACCACGAGGGAAATGTGCTTAGTAAAGGTGTTTCACACTATTGAAATATTACATATGTGGAATTCAATTATCTGCTTAACGAATTTTATATTAGTAAAATTAATTCTGTGAAGAAACATGTAATACAGTAATTCAGAAGAAAATAATAATCCAGTATTGATTACATGAATGCCTTTGTTTTCCTAAAATAAGAAAGTACCGAGACTACACAAAGGTAAATTAGAAAGGCTGAGTGAATGCGTCTTCCAGTAAATTAAGTCTTCTGTTAATGGTAATTTTGCATGCATTAAGCGTAGCTTTATCAGACATGCTTGTGAAAAACTCCACAATTGCCATCATTATTCAGAAAGCAGAAATAAAGGCTTCTAATTACACGTTAGTGTACACTGAGTAATCACAGAGTAACTGAGGCTGGAAAGGACCTCCAAAGGTCATCTACTTCAAGCTCCTGCTAAAAGCGAGTCTAATCAGGTCAGGTTGCTCAGGGCTATGTCCAGGTGAGTCTTGAACACCTCCAGAAATGGAGATTCCACAGCCACTCTGGGCAACCTTGACCAGTACTTGACCGAAATCTCCTTCTAAGTACATTTATTTTAATGCGTTAATTAACCATCATATGTGCTGTCAATGCTACTAAAAATGAGTGCTGGTGATGCATGCCAATTAGAAAAGCAGTTTCCATTAATTCACAGTTCTGCTTATTTGCACAGTAGTGGCTTGATTTCTTGGAAACAGCAGAAGTTCTAAGTTCAGCAAATAAGCTAAACCTCCATTTTCAACACAGTGATCAGGAAAGACCAAAGACTGCTGCAAAATCATATCTGAAAAAGGACCTATGTATTTATAAGCAGTAGTAAATAATAAAAAGATGACCTCTCACCAAAGTTCTTACTGTGTTACCCATTCCACTTACGTGTCTTACCGGTCTTTCATGTTCAAGGATTGATGATTTTCCTGGCTCATATTCAAAAATACTTCTTGGTTCGGAGCGGAACTTGCGGGTATCTACCTTTCTGTCCGGGGGATCCCAGTCATTTCTAAATAAAAAACAGGAGCAATTGAGTCAATTTGCTGTCACTGCCATTTGCTTTACATCTCTGTGCAAGAGAAACACGCAAACCCAAACAAATTCAGCACGGTTTCTCTTTCCAGATTTCAGCTATGAAATGTCTAGCCTAGCATTCAAATGTTTTGACCACTGTATCATCTTAACGCATCTACAGCAGGTAGACTCAGCATGGCAGAGTACTGAGAAAAATACTAGAGATGTCACAGAATCATATCATAGAATCATAGAATTGTTTGGGTTCGAAGGGACCTTAAACCTCATCTGGTTCCAACCCCCCTGCCGTGGACAGGGACACCTTCCACTAGATTGGGTTGCTCAAAGCCCCATCCAACCTGGCCTTGAACACTGCCAGGGATGGGGCAGCCACAGCTTCTCTGGGCAACCTGTTCCAATGTCTTACCACCCTGATAGTGAAGAATTTCTTCCTTCTACCTAATTTAAATCTCCCCTCTTTCAGCTTAAAGCCATTCCAGCCTATGGCTATGTCCAGCCTATGTGATCATTCATGCTTTTTTTACAACTGGTAGACCAGTTTAAAAAGTTCCCTGACATACTGTGTCAAAATACCATGAGATTCCTCCTCAAACTGCAAGTTTACTACCTATACTTGTTTCATGCACTACACTAATATAGGCAAGAGGTAAATACTTTGTCATCACACAATATAATAATAAGTTCATGTTGAAAAAGATACAAAATTTTCTGAGACAAAAAATGAGGAATTATTTTAAAAGACAGTTTTAAAACCTAATAGATGCTCTTTATTCTGATCTGAGACTTAAATAGTAGCAGTAAAATGGCTCCTTAATATCCTTGTAAGCAGTATACTGTTTCCTTGGAAATTCAAACAGATAAACCAGAAGGAGAATTTGGCAGCCAAGAATAAAAAGTAACCCCTACTACTGTTTTTTTTTCAGTCATTTACCATGCTATTATTCATAACTACCTTATAGCATAGCTATTTGTACTATTTTATTCACTTATTTAGTTACTATAACAATGAGAGCTACCTTTTCATGTCAGCTTTTGTAGTTGCCACTTACACTGCATTCGGAAAACTGTAGCTCTGTGTAAAATGACCTACTAGTAACTCAAAGAATAGGGGAAAGGAAAAGGGAAATCCTAACAGCTATTGTCTGTATTTACAATAAGAAAGAGCATACACAGATGAAATTCTATCAGTTCAGCCTTTCTGATGTGACTTGGTTTGATGTGACCTGACATAAGAAGGCACATGTCATGTGCCTTAAAACAATCTATGGGGTAGCTTTTGTTTACAGTACATTTGTGAGAGCAATCTCTGGGACACAGACACCTCTATAAAATGCTCTACATTTCAAGGGAAGTGGTTCTACATGGCTCTATTGTTTATTTTCACTGAGGAAAAAAATCAGTTTCAGGGCAGAAAAAGTTGCATGATTTGAGAATGAACAGGAAAATGGAAATGTTCTGCTAAAGTTGCATTATACTGCAAGTCACTGAAGTAAAAAAGATGCTACTGAAATTCTGATTCACTCAGTTCAGCTAATTTGCAGTTCAGCCTATAATCCCTTATGGACTGCATTTTTGAGCCCAACTGTTAATGCAAACCATATCTTGCCTCCCAGCTACAAAACCGTGATACATGTGGACCTAAGCCTCTTATGTGAGATTTTAAATACCCAGGCTTTATAGGCAATTAAAAAAGAATCTCCCAGTGGCAGGAAAAGATTGACAAGCTAGAGCTGTCAGCAGCAGGCAAAGCATAACTAACGTGTTTGGCATCCCCTGGGCTGGAGAATGTAGATTTTGACTGCCTGTCTTACCATGCATGAGATTAAAAGGAGAGCCTAAACAACCAAATTCACTGCTGAAGCAGTTATTTTCAAGCTTGACGAAAGAAACTGCAACAGGCCTCAGTTTCTGTGACCAAGGCATTTGGCCTAGCACAGCATGAAGACTCTCATAACTTCAGAGGCCAAAGCTAAACAGATCCATGTTTTCGTGCCCTGCTAACAAAATCTACACTTCTGTATGACTTGCTAACAAAATACAAACCTCATGGTATTTGGGAAGCAGTCCAACTCTAACCCCTAGCATTTCCTCTTGACAACCTGCCCTCAGCAACAGGAGCAGCCAAAAATCAGTAATTGTCAAGCAATCTAATTTTCTGTAGTATGTGTATCTGCTGCATTGCCACTACTTAAAACACTTGGTATGATATTTTCTCATACTATTTTATTCAGACTGCAAATTATTTGAAACTCTTCAATTAAATTTCTACGTATAAAAATGTTTACTATGTACAAACTAAAAAAAAAGGGCAAATCATGTTTTGTTGCTTGAATGTAACCAAAAAAAGACGTGTTTGTAGGCACTAATGAAAAAAACCCCACCACATATTAAATATATATACGCATATATATAAATGTATAATAGCATTTTATTATATTAACACGTTATATTGATGAACGTAAATGCTAAAGAAAAAGATTTTTGCTTGAGCTAGTAGGTGCAGTTATGCTGAAAGTCTATAGAGTTTGTGTGCATGGCACTTTGCATGGTTTTATCAGAAGGATAAGCACTTATTTCCTGAATTATTATTAACCTTTTCCAGACTGGACTCTAACCACTGGGACCTGGTTTTGTGCAGCAAGTCTGAAGCTGGAAAACCATGAGAAATCTGAAATTCCCCTTTAATCTGTAAATACGTTCTTGGTCTACCAAAATGGAGATGGAAGTTGAAAAAATGGGGATATAAAGCACTTCTGAGATCTGGAATAAAGTGGGTTGACTGCTGCACTCTTATGGTTTTGCTTTTTACATGAATTTCAGTTTCCAAAATCTTTTACATCCCTTCTCTTTTCCACTGGATACCATAAATAGCTTTTCCTACTCAGAGACTAACTATTCAAGATAGCGGCTAGAGCATGAATTGTTCTGAAATACAATAAACAGGACAATCCTGGTAATAAAAATGAAAATCTTAAACGCTCATGCTGGTATTACTTGTAAGAATAAGCACTTCTTTAGCACGTTGAAGAAATAGCAGCACTACACGTGATGCCCACATTAGTGATGAAGATTACCCCTCTTATTGGACTGTCCCTTGAATAAAGCCCTTGAAGTCTTATTGTTCTACACCTTCAATTTTCTCCTTTGTGATACCCTGTAACTGGATGACTGTACATACCAAGAACACTTTTTGAAAATACGCAACTTACTTTTCTGATGTAGACCTTTCCCGCAGACGATGTGGTGGTACTGGAGGTGGCACATGTGGCGGCGGTAAAGGGGATGAGACCTTAAAGGCATCGGAGCTACTGTCAGAAGCGCTTTTAGACAATGGTCTGTATGTCTGTGTCTTTGCAGCTGGGTGTGCCTGAGCAGAGAAGGATGGACTGTAGGAACCTAATATAAAACAAACCCAGAAACAGTCTAAACATCAAAATGAGCTTTAATAAAACACAACATGGAATGTTAAAAGAACTCACTGTTACTCAATAAAGGTGCAAGGTTACAAAAGTGTGTAAATGCATTTTTGAAAGTACACTGCTGTATACTATGTAGCTCATTAGAATATTTTTATTATATTTCTATATAAATCTACAAACATGCAGATAAAGTGCAGTATAGTTAAAACAAATTAATGATTAATTTAGATGTTAATTAATAATCCATTAACAGCTGTGATGGATATATCAATCACAGCTGTTAATGATAGCCTGTAATTACTCCTCAGGCTCATCCTGCCTCTCAGTTCTGCTTTCAGAAGGAAGAGGCAGGAAATGCACATTTTTTCCCATTGTTTTAATAATTACTGTTAGCTTGAGACAATTAGGCAATAGTGTAACTTTAAGAGGATCACAAGAATCCAAACAGATCTCAAACAACTGACCCACAACAAAAGCTCTCAACAAAACAGAAAAGGCAGTTTGAGAGCACACTGAATGCAACGAACACTGAAATGGAAGAATTTTAATGGTCTTTTTGCACGAGGCACTATGGGGGTTTGGCACATATAGTCCACTCACACTTTCTTTTTTGTTTTTGTAAATAATTTTACCACATGGTTATAATCTTCTGAAAAACACAACAATTATATATCTTAGATGAATGTCTTTCTTGCAGTCAAATAATGTCAACAGCTGTGCCTATAGCAAAAATGAAAAAATCATAAGCCAGAATCATCGTTATTAGAGACTCTTACTGCGCATCTTAAAAGTTGTTTTCAGTACAACCTTTTTGTCTTCCCACGTTAGTAACTAGCATTTGCACTTTCACATGGTAGTTCCCTTTCCATTTTGGTGAGGAAAGGCTGCGTTACTCACAATCGCTAGTGAAAACAAATGCAATGTAATCAAGAAACTACAGTATTACACTGTATCCCATCTGCAGTAAGAGGCGCACAGCCGCAATTCATTTCTGTGGTAAGAATCAACCCAAAATTTAACTGTTTTATTTGGAAAAAAAGGCATGAAAAAACACCGAGATCAAACAAGACAATAAAAGGTGTTTATGTAAGCATTATAAAAGCAAGCATGAATAGTTAACTACTCCTGTTGCTTGCTGACATTAACAAAAGACTCATTTTGAAGTGAGGGAATAATTCCTACCAGTACTGTATGCATATGGAGTATTATACATGTCTGTGTCGTCATCTACAAAAAGAAATACACGTTACAATAGTGCAATACAAGCCAGTCTATCACAGCAATGCAGATCTGTTTTTGCAAATATGAACAGCAGCTTGGTAGGCAATCAAGCTCTGTATTTCTTTTCCTCATCTCACAGGTGTTTTCTGAAGACTCTCTTGTCCCATTACACTTACCATGGGCTAATTTTACCATATTACTAGTAAAACAGTGTCTTCTGGTCATGTCACCTATATTGTATACTTACTGATTAGCACTGAATTGCAAATCACAGCTTTCTGTCAGTTCTTCCCACTTCCTCAAACTCAGTTTCTTCCTTTAGCCAGCTTCCCTCTACTAGAGACTATTAAGCTGTTGTTCCTATCACAAAAAGCAACCTCAAATATCTACCATGTGACTAGTGTTCAAAATAGATCTTGTAAGCCAAAATTTTCCTGCTTACATTTTATATTCAGTTGTTCTAACATAGGAGCTCTCCAAAAGAAAGCTGGTGTGGTAGGAGATTTACAGCAGCCAATTTCTTATCCTTCAAACCAGAGACGGGGATCACTTCACTGAGCTCTCAGTGACTTGGAATCATACTGGTATCCTAATCACTTTCATTTTTGTTTTGTTTTAGTAATAAACGCATTAGAAATTTTCAGCCTTTGGCAGAGGAAAATAGCGCTCTGCAGTAAACTCAAATTAACCCATTTGCTTTGATTCATTATCTGACACTTGGTGAACACTTGTATTTTCACATAGCAGACAATCAAAATGCAGAAAAGTGCATTTTTAAATGCCACTGAGAACTGCCCAGCCATGACAAAAGCATACTTACCAGGCTTATGAACCATATGGATTTGCTTGAACATTGTCTTGTACCAATCCTTTGGCCTGTCAACTGTCTAAATAAAACATAATTTTTAACAATTAAAAATGACAAAAAAACCCCTGTGAATACAGATCAGTTCAGACATTTAATGTTATTCTGGACACAAAGTCTGTTATGGTTTGTTCCTTTTTTAATATAATCATTTTCATACCATCTATTTCAAATGGTGTATTTATGCTTTTCATCTAGGAATTCCTATAACAAGTTCTGGAAGACACTGAAGACTGAATCAGTTTTGGAGTCTGATCTTGGAGGGTACAGTGGTTAGGAACATAGGAATTAGTGCCAGATCAAGAGTTTATCTTCTTAGTGCCCTATATTTGACCACGACAAATGTTAGATACTTCACAGTAAAATGCAAACACCTCAGCAATTACAAGAGTGTAAGAAAAGCTTCTTTTGAACTCCTGGCAATTTCCAAAGTAAATTATCTTCAAAATGTAATTGTAAAATAATGGAAAAAAACTTTCGAATACTACTGAGAAAAGAATTAAGACAACACTATATTTAAGAGCTAATATTTGGATTATAAACAAATGGTATTTTCTTTCACCAGTTTTAAATTCCCTTTCCAAGCAACTTACTTTTAGATTATTTTTCTATTTTGAGAAAACTGAATACAACACACCTTTCAATAGCCACTCATTAAATTGTATTTACCCCTACTTTTGTAAACTAAGCAATCCCGAAGTTCCTAAATGCTACTCATATCAATATTTGCTTGTGCTTCTTTTTATCTCTTACTCTTCTGCATTTTCTCTTTTGTTGCCATTTTCTTTGAGATAGGATGATAATATTTCAGAAAAGGAGATAACACAAAGGCAAATGTGTTTTCCGTATTGTTCTTCTTAGGTCCTAAAAATGTTGCTCCTTCCACTGCAGTCAGAAAAGCAAGTTTTAATGCAGATGTACAAAATTATCGTCAAGTCTCATGGTGCACAGGGATAATTCAAAGGACCTGTGTTAATGTGCATTATCTTGCATTAGCTAGTACTAAATCTGCAAACACTCTGCCCACTCCTCTTTACCATGAAAACTGAAAATACATTAATTCAGTTCTACAGATCTGAGTGTGTTCTCCTGGTATCATCCCATCTTTAGTGAATCACACTTTCGTGATTTAACATTGTTTCCCTAAAGGTATTAAACATCTATACTTGTGAAACACTGGCGAGAATAATTTAGCTAGATTTGAAACAAGTATGCTGGTTTGGTGCTCTAATCTAATATATATTCAAAATTTACAAGGAGGTCCAGAAGGTCTCAAGGAATTCATGTTGATGGGCATAACCTCTGTGGTAGTACTCATTTCTCACAGCAGTGTAAACCTGCAATGGTCCCATGATACTGCAATTGCCTTTCTAATTGTATTGGGCCAGGAAGGGTCTTCCAACAGAGCTCGAATCAGTGATAGGTGAATAAATTGTAAATTGCTATGACACTACTGTTTGTCAAGGGACGAAGGTGCACAGATATCACTTTGCCAGATCCTTCTTATCAGTCTGGTCTTCCACAAATCCACAGGAGGTTTCCACTTAGAGACCAGGTATGGATAAGCTCCCAGGTAACCAGAGAAGGCAGCCTCCCAACATCTTTCTGGACATTTGAATGTTTTTCTCTCATCTCCCTGCTCACCTTGGGGTTTAAAGCCTCAACCAGCAATCTGCCTTTACATTATAAGCCAGATAGGATTAGTTAAGGAATAAATAAATTTAAAAATACATTACTCAATTTATATTTACTAATCCTACATACCAATCTCTGAGGAATTAGCAGCATTCACAATGTACCAGGCCGTTCAGATGCCATCCTGCTTCGCATACATTGCAGTTGTTTCAATCAAATGTTGGAATATGGTATCATCACATGTGAATGAACAATCAGCCAAATAGCATGAAAAGAGGACAGAAGCAGTACCTGCAGTTGGTACTTAGAACATTCCAGTATTCCTATGATCCATCAGAAATTACGCAACTAAAGGAGGCATTTAAGACTTTCAGTGGACCTTCTGTTTGCAATCATACTGCTTTTCATGAATCTGTTTTTTCCTTTCCTAGGATCCTGTCATAGTGGTGAAGTCTGATGGTGCCATTTGACCGAATGCTTGAAGCATTTTGTCCTCTCTTTTCCAAAGACTTAATTTTTAATGCCTTGGAATTTCAACATCTTTGGGGCAGGGCTTGGCGTGGTGGCAGAACTTAACAATGATCTCAATTTTCAGGCTTCAGAACTGCACTTCCCAGAGCTGGGAGGAGCTGAAATGATATGGAGGGAACACGCCAACATGGGATCCAGGTTCTGAGAGATGGGAAAGCTTTATACGAATCCTTCCCCTTTGAGCAGCTTTGGACAGAGAGGGTTTGCAGGAATAGAAAGAGAACATCACTCTGATTTCCTTGGCTAAACAGCTGTCACAAACCATGTTCTGAGAGTAAAGACAGACTCAGAGGAGATAATCACAGCTTGAAAATCTCCCTATTCTTGAAAGCCATCCAAATCTGGAATACAGATACTCCCAAGTTCTGATTTACATGCTTACCTTTGAACAGCATAGTGTTTTGGAGCCCAGTTAACTATCACCCATGAACCTGCATTTACTGATTTTTTGATAGACTGTCATGATTTTCATAAAGATGGAAGAATAAGAAACTTTTAAACCTTGCACGCAACAATAAATTTAACTAATGTGAAAATTTCTCTCTCGCTCTTCAGATGGAGTGAAGCTGCATTTTATGGGAGAAGATTCCTACTTGAATTGCTCACTGACCTTGGCGAAAGAGCGAGTGGTACATCCTACATTCTGTGGAAAAATGCAGTTATAACGTTTTTGCATGATTCTGCATAGTACTGCACTTCTGAGAGGTGTAAAGATGTTCTTACATGACTGGGGTATACAGGGCTCAAATATATTCATCCATATTTAAAATGTGATCTCAAATAAATAAGTTGAAAACAATCTCACTTCCAGGTAAGTAAATCCTAAGAACACAAAGTGGCATGAGACACTCACTCACGCACATGTGCTAGCATAATCTTTTAGTTCATACCTCATTGTGCGAATCATTTCTACAATACTAAGTTTACAAGCTGTAAGATAGCTTGAAATGGAAATGCAACAAAAACCAGAGCAAATCCTGCTGAAGAATGTCCTAATTCAAATTAAGTTATGCTTTTAGGTGAAAATCTATGAGAGACTCAGACCACACATTCCAAAAGTTAAATATAGGTTGGCAGGTTGCCAGCTCTGTTAAGGACACTTGAGGGGGATTTCTGTTATAATCTTATATAACTGATATACACCCTCTTAGATCAATCTGTTATTAAAAAAGAATAAAAATAATTACCTTATATAAAGCATAGGGACTATTTACTCTAAAAAGGGGGTAGGAAGCTAGTGCACTGTTGCAAAGGATTTTTATTCTTAAAAGATTCTGATCGCATTACTTTTACTGCCAAAAATAAAGCAAGAAATGCCACAGTTTCCCCCCATTCTTATAAAAATTGTTGCCATCTTACCACTTATTCTGATTTTTTTTCCTATTGCTTTTCTCCATCAATTCCTGATTTCCCCCCCCAATTTTTCAATCCATTGAAGTAGTTATTGGCAATGCAACACAACCCCCTATGTCAGTATTGGCAGAGAGGGTGCATCCCACAGCTGCTACATCCTTGCACCTCAAAAAGACTTCACCTGCAAGGGCTCTGCCGCTTTCATCGTGGCTCCCACTCTTCTTACTCTTTCTCCGTCTAGCACAGCACTTCTCTGGCCGGAAAGGGCAGTAAGCACTCCTCCCCAGACCTAGTGCAGCTACCACTGTGCTCTCTGGACCAGCCAGAAGAGGCTGCCCTGACAGCAGAGTGGAAAGAATGCTACAGCATAGTGAAAACAAAACTTCTCAGTTCAACATCCTGGGACCGCTCAAGCAGTAACTAGTGCCAGATAATCAAAACTGGGCTAGGCACAATGAAAGGGCTTCCATGCTGTTCGTTTAAATGGCACAGTGATTATATATTGCGCTTCCACCAAAATGCTAGTCACTTAGATTATTATCAGAACAAAGCTATTAATTTCTACACTACCCTGATGACACGAGAACCATTGCCCCCAAAATGCATAAGCATGATATTTTTATATACATATACACATGTACATATGTATACTTGCATGCATATATAGAGCATGTCTAAAGTTTATTTTAGAAATAACAAAACAATACAATTACTGCCTATCTCCAAAAGGCAAGAACTATAAGAGAAGCAAGAGAGAGACATGAATTTTTGGCTACTTCTAATTAAAACTGGAAACAGGAGGTTGCCCAATTATGCTTCCATCAGCATTCTCCTTTTCCGTCAGCACACAATATTATATTCATGAGCTTGCTGATTACGCACACTGTATTCCACATTATATAAGACCAGAAGAATGCATTACTAACAATCAATTCATTGTATGAGTTCATACACAGATTCCCAGAATTTCCTACCGTTCTAATTGCTGTAGGGATTCCAGATTCATCCACCGGGCCAATTCCTGCATAATGTGGAGCTTTAATGACTGTAATTTTTTTTTCTTCTTCTGAGGATCTACAGATTGGTATTGTACTGGTGGTGGTGGTACTGCCAACAGTCTCAACATGCTGTGAGTACGTCTCTGTGGACTCTGTAAAGACAACATGACAGAATATTGTACAACTTTACAATAATCATACTTGGCAGTTGGATCACACTTCCCTATTTCATTATGCTATACGAAGACTGACAACAATCTTACCCACATACATACACAATGCTTAAAAAAAAATTCTTGTTAGCTGAGGCTTTGCCCTACTTAATGTTACATTATGAACTTATTTAAGGACCAGACAAGCTATGGAACTTGGATCATCTTAGATTAGAGGTACTTTTTCACAGCACCTTACTCACACACACAAAAAAGAAAAATAAAAAACCCTCCAAAAATCCAACAAAACCTACTGAGAAAGTGGCAGCCGCCACCTTATAAATCAAACTCTTGCACCTCTCCTATGCTTGAAATTAGTGATATAATTTCAAAGCTTCTCCCCCTGCCAAGTCTAGCAAACTATAGAAAATTGCTGTTCTATAAGCACAGCAATAGATTCCAAACAGCCCTCCACAAAAATTTGTGATGTTTAGAAATGTTAAGTTTGGATGCATGAATATTTTTTAAATTAATTCAGACATACAATTTGCATCTGTTACAGTTATGTTGGTATGCGCAAAAGCCTCCACATAATGGATGATAGTAACTTGGCACTTGGGCAGCAATCTGATGATCCACCTACAGCACTTACGGTGATCCATGAAGGCTGCTACTGGTTTGTGGTGACTTGTAACTTTTCTAATCCCTGCCCTTTTCCTATATAGTTACTGAAGTTCATATGTCACTACTACCACTTCCCTGTAAAATTCAGAGTAGTTTATTTAACAAAAAACATCTCACTGCTGGGATGCGCCATGTGGAAGTTTGTACTGCTGCAGATAATGTACTTCTTCCCTATGTGCAGGAAAAACAGCCCTACTCCTTTAGGCAGCATGTTTCAGAAAATTAGTGGGCTGCTATAATAAAGCTACTTATTTTTGCTAGAGCAGGTACAGTGCTTGTGAGACTTTTCCAATGCAGGATAAATGAATGCAGGCAATAAAAATAAATCCTAACACTACTGGTGAAGATTACAATTGCCTTTCATATTAACATGCTTTGGTTCTTCTGAAGCAAAATACTTGAACATAATGTAATTCAGCAAAAGGAGCTCTATGACTGAAAGCTCTAATTTTAATTTGAATATTTTTGCTCACTCCTACTGAAGAGAACTGGATTTGGCATGGCTGTTTTAGCTGTTGACTCAAGTTCGAAATCCCATAAATAATCCAGTGGTACACATATATGGCGAGGGGCAACTCTGCTGGCAAACAGCTGAATATTTGGGCCTTTTTCCCAAAGTGCATGATGTTAAATTTAGAAAACATTTTGGATTTGATCCTTCATTCTTCGTAGGCCTTGAACTAAGTCTGTCAGTGGGACTTTTACATGAGCAGGGCGAATTACATCAAGCTGCTACTGTGGAACACAGAACTTCAGCATCATACATGAGTAAAAGTTATGAGAAAACACATTACTTATTTCAGGTATTTCCAAAACAGAATTAGAAGGTCTTTAGATCAATAGTAGGTCTTTAGATCAGCAAACTATAAGCAATAAAAGAACACAGAATTCTGGGATGTGGAGAAACCCATGTGTTCACTTTTTGCACTTATTGCTATGATAAGGTTAGCAGCATTTGTGTAAGCCGTAAGTGTCAGAGTGACTGTCACCTAATTTCCCTACACACAAACCAAAAAAAAAGCTCTGGGATCTTATTCAAATTATTTGCTTGTAAAGTCTGATCTAAATATGCAAAACACTGGTAGAAAAAGCAGCAAGCAAATGATTGCTCTGGCAAACGGTTATACCGGCAAAGTACCCTTCTAAGGCTGATCATGCATTTTCAAAAAAAAACCAACCAATGCCCTATAAAAATATATAAAGTAATTATAGATTGACGTAACTTTAGGTGTTTAAAAGCTCAGAGCCCCTCCTGTTGTTGGCACCATTCCTACTGAAGATTACAGAAGTCGTGGGGAAAAGCAAAGTTCAAAGTTGGCCCTTGATTTCTTAGAGACAAAATCTGAAGGGGCTGCACAAGCTGAGCTATTTTGATATATGCTCTTTACTTGATAAAGCTAGTAGAAAGGTGGCAAGAGGTCACTCTCACATACATAAGTAATAAAACTTAATAGTAACTTCAGTTCAGGATCACTACTGTATCTAACAATAAATGCTATTGTTTATTTTCATTGACTTCCCAAGGTAGATGAATAGACAATACCTTTATTATGGATGTGAAGCACTCTGTAATTGTTTGCAGTCTTTGCCATGTGAATTGGAATATGTTGCATAATGTATAAAGCAAACATTCTGTGTGAGGCTTACCCATCATCCTGCCATGCTGCATGATAACAATGTTGGAATTGAGCGAAGCTGGTGGAGGGTAAGCTGAAGAAGGGGAAAAAGGCCTTTGAAAGTAACTCACTGGGCTGGCAGCAGTGCCAGAGTTCCCATTCACTGTGATGTGAGCCTGAGAGAAATAAAACAACATGCCATTAAACTACACACAAAGCTCTCCGACTGCCATCCAAACAAAGAGTGATGCAAGACTGTCATCTGCACACCGATTACCAGTTCTCAGGAACCCTAGCTGTAATGGTATCTGCATTCACTGAAATACAAAACTCATCACCAGGGGAGCAGAATGTGTTCCTCATATACCTTGTACCTCCCCTCTTCTCTCCTTGTATGTTCTGTTTGTGAAGCATGCTGAAATTATGGGAAGGTGACAGAAACACCATGGTCAAGGTGATGAAGATGGAACAAACAAGGTCTGAAGAAGCTTGACAGCAATACAAAACGAAGATGGCATTAAAAGTTCCTCTCATCGTGTGACAAAGGCTGCCTGCCACAGATGACTCACTCCAAGAGACATATTCCCTTAATGCACACGCTCAAGCCCTGTGGGCATTAATGGCAACTTAGACCAAAGGGAGAAGTCTCATTAAGATTAGCTAAAAAGAGTGAGCCAAAGCTTCTTTTAAAAATGGATGCCAGAGGGAGAGATTATGGGATGCTGACATGAAACCCATCATAACAAAAATAAACAGCACCAATAAAAAAACCCCAAACAAAACCTACAACAGACCAAAATCAAATAAATAATGGGGAAGCTAAGTAAACTGGTAGTACAGCAGCATCACAAGCCATTCAGGTTTCAGTCACAAGAGGTACTTCTGAAACTATCTGCTTCCCTGACCCCAGGTTTAGAATTCCCCACATCTGGACTGTAGCACTTTCATAGGGAGCATTGCAAGGATCAAAACAGAGATATTGAAAAAGCATTAAACAAAATTAGAGAGCAGTAAGTATTTCAGCAGAAAAGGGAGATAAATTCTCTGTAATACCTCTTTTAATGCAGAACTCTCTTTAAATCTGAACAAAATCAGAAGTGCTACAAACTTTCCTCAAATTTATATAACAAAAAAACCCCATCTAAAACCTGCTACAGACGTAAAACATAAGACTATCTGAAGCAGCAAAGCATTAAGTAAAAATGTATGAAAAGACATAGCATGTTTTCATTAAAAAATGAAATAGTTCATGACCTCTTGTATACAGTTGTGTTTTGGAGATTACTGGTTTGATTTGAATTGAAATTTT
This sequence comes from Brotogeris chrysoptera, assembly GCA_030323915.1. NCBI lineage: Eukaryota > Metazoa > Chordata > Aves > Psittaciformes > Psittacidae > Brotogeris > Brotogeris chrysoptera. The sequence continues at coordinate 42,668 of JARCZZ010046973.1, forward strand.
TAATGCCTCAGCCTCTGATAGCTAAGAGAGCAAAACAAATTCTGGCTCCCATGCAGACATCATGTGAATTCCTAGACGCATTCAGGGTTTCTCGGTTTAAGGATGCCTGTTTTCAGAACTGAGCTGAAGGGTTTGTGTTGTGGTGATATCTCCGTTAAAAACTTGTGTTTTAATATTTCCTCAATAAAGCTAAGAACCAAAATGTTAATTAGATTGGCTTTTCTCACACCATCCTCCTACAAAAGAATTCCTTGTACCTTCTTACTCAGTTTGTATGGCTTTTGTTTCACTGAGGAGAGGAGCAGAATTAGTCTTAGTTCTTCCTAGACTGGAAAGCAATGCTTATGAATTACTGTGATAAAAAATTAAAATATTCTGGGTAAATTCTGGGTAAAGCTGGGCTTTACCAAGTAGCTGAGTTAGACAATAAAGCTCTTACACTAAGTAGTACACATTATCATGAAAATAGGATCCAGACAAGTAGCTGATGGACATCAGTCATAAATGTACATATGGCATGTCCATATACAATATTTTTCGGTTTGCTTTTAAGGAAGCAAAGCAAATGAAATCTTTAAAATGCCTGTTTGTGAACTAGACCTTTCACTTTTTAGGTAATCATCTCTTTTGTGGGAAAATAAGATGATACAGAAAATAACTTTTACCAAAATACACTTATTTCCCAGTCTACTGGGAAGATAATACTCATCTCTTTCATGCTATTCATGTCCCTATATTCCTCCAGTTTTTCTTCCAGCACACTGTGCTTGTCCACTAGCAGAGCCTACTACTTCTGCTTCTAGGTAATCTCTTGTAAAGATTCCTCTTAGGTACCAGATTTGAGCTTCCTTTAATTTGCCTGAGCATCAGAAAGAATAGGTCTCTGGACTTTTGAATCAGAGCAGAGCAAAACACCTACTTGGGACTGGAACTGTTTTCTAAGGTTCTCTCTGCTGAGGAAGGCAGCAAAAGTAACAAGGTACTATTACAGATGTCTGGGCAATTCTGTGCAGCTATGCTGCACAGCCTCCAGATGTTGAATTAGGCTAAAATACTCAGAATCAATACTTGAAGCTCAAAGACAGTCCTGGAACTTGGGAAGAGGCAAAAATCTAATGTGTACTTCCATTTCCAAGTTTCCATTAGATTCCACAATTTTAAATTACATAAACACCACCCCCCCAAAAAAAACCACAACCTCCAAACAAAAAAAAAAATCAAACCCATAAAGAACCCATGAAAATTACTTTATAAGGAAAACGTTTGCAATTGGAATAGAATCAGAAAAAACAGTTTCCAAAACCAGCAGCTCTTCTGATTATAACTCCAATTCTAAGCATAAGCCCAAATAAGAATTACGATTCTCATACTTCAGGCTTTCAAAGAAGCTGTAATCTGTGACTAAAAGTATGGCAAATAAATAAACCACAGTTTTATGTTTAGCTCTGCCTTTTGCCTGGAACGTTTTACAATTTTGTTGATTCAGCTCTTCCTGATGCTGTTTCTTCTCAGCCTTTCTGCCTAAGCATTAAGGACCTCAAGAATTAAAAAACATCTCCAATGTGGATATAATGTCTTTGAAAGCATGGTTCCATCTTATATGGGTACAGTGCTGGTTGGCACAATCCTATGTCACTTTTATTGTTATCTCAGTGGTTTTCATCTACAAATCCAACAGGAGCTTCCTTTGACAGTGAAGACCATTACAGCAGTAGAGCTACTAGAAGCATGTGTGTGTGTACCACCAGCTTCCCCATCATTTTCTCATTTCACAGATACATTTACAGTCATCTGGCACTCCTCTACAGAGGATGGGAGATGAAGACTTTTCTATACTGCAGAGGTGGGTCTTGCCAGCAGTTTAATTTCTGTGGGGCTGTTAAGACTGCCTGGGGACTTTTGTCCCTTGATGGGAGACTCATCCTTTTTCTTTGTCAATTAATGCTGAGCAGCTGTTATGCTCATCCCTGCCACGTGTAAGAGAGAAACTGGTGGCCATATCTGACCACAGCATATCCCTCTACACGGACGTGATCCAAAAAGGGAAAGAATGAAGGATTGTTCAAGTTCAGCCTACAAAAATACTGCTTAAAGAAAACAAAACCAGCTGATTATTTTAGAAGAAAATATAAATGTTCCATGCTTCCCATAGCTAGTAAATGGTTATGTAGTGATTGTGCTTCATTTACATGCACCAGCCTGTATCAGTTACGGTATCTTTGGTTACAACTACTGTATGCAGATTCACAGTACTGACTCTTAAAAAGAAAAAATGTAAAAACATAAACAAAGTTGCAGATCTGTTACAAGAGTTAGGAATGACAGCTTTCACATGCCTGTTATTAATATTACTTTAACAGCATCCAGAGCATTGACAACAGGGCACTGACTTTCCAGGTGGCTACGTGCAAGTTTGGGCCCAAAATGGTTGTAAAATATATACAAAACTTCTAAAAAATACATACGCTATTTGTTCTTTTCAGACTTGAAAATGCTAAACATGCTCAAGGAGTTGCATAAAGTTTGAACACTGCTGTGGCCCACTAAACCTTTGGTCTCAGAACATCTTTCTACTTTGCAATTCAGCAATGAATTGCTCAATTTAAATGAAAGCTTTGTTCTGACTCATTTTAGTCATGCAAATAATCTCAAAAGAAATCAGAAAGGATCAGGATTTGACCCAAATTCCATACCTTCTTTCCACCCATATATGAGTGTACTAAGGTACAGAAAAGTGAATATACATGTAAAATCTCTAATTGCATGCTGTTTTTTTCCTTGATTTAACCAAGATAAAAGTAACAGGACACTTGGGTACTACAAGATTATGAAGTTCACGCCTATAAGAAACTGTGCTTAGGAGAGGAAAAGGTTAGTTAGAGGAGAGAAAAACAGTATCGTGCAGTCAGTGGTCATGGCTGGGGAAAAAACTGCATTAAATATTGCCAACATTTACTATGAATTTGCAAGTTCTATTATTGAAATCTGTACCTCAGTATAAACCAAAAATATTGGTAGCCCAGAGGCTACAAACTCCACAGACCTATACATTGTTAACAATACTCTAAACAAATCTCTCCGAACTCTACGTACCGCTTTTTGCTAATGCGTCTGGAACAGGTATTTACTGAATTCATTTTCCTTTATTTTAAGCAAAGTGTTTGATACACCTTAGCTGACCATACAACTGTACAACAACTTAGTATCATTTTCATATTACCAAAGCTGCTAAACCAATGACTTTTTTTAACAACTGTTGCAAAACATACTGTCAGACTACAAACACACACACAAAAATACTAACAGAACACTTGTCTGTTATCCTGTTATGCAGACAAGTTTGAATTCTTTTCCCCTTTGACTACCTGTTTGAACAAATGGAGGAGGAAAAAAGGAAGCATAATTACATGAGAAGTGGCAGCAGTGCTGGTTAAGGTGGTGCCATCAGACACGGCAGACATCTGGCTCAAGGTTGGGGAAGGTGTTTCAGAGCAGTCAGTAGTATCATAGCTATAAGTCTGCAGCTCATCTAGAATGGCTGTGGAGGACTCACTCACTGTGCGGGAGGAGCACTCACTCATGGCAGAATCTGTGCTTACAGAGGCTGTTTCGTTCCTGTGGATAATACTTTCAGAAGCTAGGTATGGGTATTTATATGAAAACTGTGAAAGGGCTGGGGTTTTATAAAAGCGTGAAGGCAAAAAATCATCAAGCGCTGGCAAAGAATATGGTACTAGATGGGTGCCACTGTCTGGTGAGAAAGAGGCTCTGTTAACTGGTACCACGGGAGGAAGAGGCAGTGGAGAAGCTTCTGTTGCTGTTTGTCTGTGTGTCTGTGAAGCATTTACCTCCATCACAGGGGCAGTTACATTCTGGTTTCCAAGCTGAGATTTGAGGGAAAAAAAAATAAGAAAAGAAATAGATTACCAAATGAATAAAAAACTTTTCCCTTTGCCTCTTGCTGTGTGTAGGAGAATTACAGAAGTGTAAGTTTTTGAGCAGCCCAAGGAAGTTCACATTGACATGGATTAGGAAATAAATCAACCACACTCTACATTAAAGAAGGAAAACATGAAAGAAATGAATGCATCAAATACTAGTGGAAGCAATGCCAGAAACCATAGTGTGCTGGGGATGCATATTCATAATGTACTGCAAATATTAATGATCTTAGCTCTGCGTCAGGAAGGCTCACACTATTTTATACTTCACATAAATATGTGAGGCTAGAGAACATCAAGTTAATTTTGTTTGTAAAAGGAAAAAAGGATCTGCAAGTCTGATCTCTGGATGTGTTGCTCTCTATTTTTGTCAAAGGACAGGTAGCATTTTGAAACTATAATACACAAGATGGGCAGGATGCAAGCTAAATGGAAACAATAATATTGAAAGTTCATATCATCTGCAAGCAATAGGTTGTGGAATTTTTTGCCTCTTGTGACTGAATATATCTTCTCCACTGCCTCTGTAACAGAAACATTTGGATGATCCTTAGAATTTCCAAGCACCCTGGAAGCACCCTGTCAGCCTACTGGATAAGGTGTACACACAGGAGACTTTTCAACACTAGAGGACACAAGGATTGTTAGGCTTACTGGTATGAATCTGAGGAAAACAAGACTGGGAGCCCAAGAACAGGACACAGATGACTTTGTACTGAAACAAAACATGCTACTTGTTTGGCTTCAGCATTCCTTAAACAGGGAACACCCCCATGAGAGTGCTTCTGAAAGCTGCCACACCATGTATGAGCTTTATATTTTGTTATTTCAAGACAGACAAAGGACACTGGGTTTAAACCAGTCCAGAAACTGGCTTTTTGGATCTGCAGCTTCTTTTCGATTTGATGATACATGAAAAGCATGTTGGCATCCAATCTTTACTAAACAGTTGCACAAACTCTTATATTCTGCCTATTAGCCACAAGCTTTTGGTCAATTCCAAAGTACGTCAAAATACTGCTTGACGGTTTCTTTTTCGGTTGGGCTGAGGAACTCTGGAATAGCTGCAGGGGAAGAGCATTCGGAATTTTAAATTTAGGTAAAATAGAGGACAGTAAGATACCATATGCAGTAATTACTACTTTAAAAAGCAATGTTTATTCATAGAAATCACATTGTTACAAATAACACTATGGTTATTTCCTATGCTCAGAATAGGCAGATATCTAACTCCAATCATTCAAAAAATGTTTCAAGCAACCAGATTAAAATACCATTTTGGCATTTTAATCCAAAATCTGAAAAAACCTTCTAAAGCTCTTATGGACAACTTTAACACGACCCAGACTCTGGTACTTATGAGAGGTCACGGGGGGTCCAGTTCCATAATTCTTGCTGAGATCAAGTGGAATTTACACAAATAACCTTACTTCAGTCAATGGGACCATCCATATGAATAAGCATGTCAGACAAAAATCTTAAACATGTGAAGAGATAGCCATCACTTGTTCCAAATAGTTCAAAAGAACCTTTTGGCATCACTGGACCTTTGGGGTACATAAAAGTAGCCAGAAGCTGCTGCTAAAATCTGCAGTTAAAATGGTGAAGAAACTCAGCTTAAAATTCAAATCTTTTTCACAGCAGCATTTCAAATTCATGATTGGGGGAATAAAAGGAAATCTTTCCATAGCATAAATCTGAACAGATTACTTAGTCAGCAAATCAATAACTGAGTGTATGAGTGTAAATGGAGATACGATTTTTAGCAATAACTAATTTGCCAATAGAAACTTCAGAAGAACAATGTAATACTATTAAAATATTTTCATAAGAAGCAATCATATGCAGATGTGAAACAGCTGGTTATACAGCATAGTATATCAGGGGTTTAATAGGTGTGCATTTATGTAAACATAAAAACCCCAGTCATTTCACCTCACAGATACATAAAGGGAAGACAGAACCATCATTCATGATGAATTTAATTGTTCATCTCATAATTCAAGTTCTCCAGAAAAAGATATGAACCAGGAGATCATAATGCAATTATGAGGAAAAACCAGTATGAAGCTCTGAAGTTCTTGAGACCAGATATGCTCTCAGCATCCCCAAGAAGAAAAGTTACATATGACTAGGCCAATATATGTAAATTGATGTCTAAATTGTTAAAATAACAGGAAATTCTGGAGACTTAAGAAATTAGTAAGCCTTCAGGCTTTGAACGGGAAAGACTGCCTGAATGCTTGAGAAAAGGGATGGACAACACAAGAACAGATATTCAGGGTGCATCCAGAGAGCTAGTGAAATTGAGTTCTTGAAGAATGAAATTAATTGTTTGGCAAGCAATAGCTGATTTCATCAAGCTAAATTAATAAAAAGAATATAAAGTTATAATTCTTACAATGTGGGAAAAAGCAATGCAGCAATTCTAGGTACTGATTCCCAGTGTGAAGTTTCTCAGCTCTGTAGAGTAAAACTTGAATATTCTGCGTAGTTCTACAATTCTGTCATATGTACAACCATCGCTCTGGGAAAGAGTGGTTGAAATGGTGATTTAAAACCACATTGTTTTCAAAAACTGACTGCACCATTTAAAAAACATAGTGTTGGCAAACCCTAAATAGATAGGTTTGGCTACTATTAATCCATATATTTCAACACTGTGACTCCAGAAAACTTTTAATACCAGTTCCATTCAGTGTGCTTCAGATTAGGTTTGTTATTGTTATAGCACAAGAAACACTTGCAGAAGTCACATGGATTAAATGTCAAACAAGTACTTAATCAATTAGAATGATGAAAAACTAGTTAGACTGCACGATTATCTTGAGTTGTGGGGCATTGCTTGAGAGAGAAAAATCATGGCAGTCTTGAAGTGATTTGAAGGTCTCAAGCACAGCCTTCTGCTGGTCCTTAGAAATCTTCACCTTCCATCAAACAGTAAAACTGAAGAATACAGTTGCTACCCAATTCACATGAAGTAGACAGATGACCCTTGTATGGGTTTCAAAACCAGTCATCTATCATTTTAATGCAACATCTGTGGAGAGTGGTGTGAGATTACTAATGACACCAAAGTGCTGGCCTTGCTTCAACAGTCAAGATACAGATAAGAGACTTAGACATAAGTGAATAAACTCATTTTGTTAATACATAGTAGAGTTTAGTACTCAACAATAGAATTACACCTATACGCTTGCACAAATGGGTAAAAATACCTCTATTTTTAATCGTTAAAAGCTGATGTAAAAATTTCCAAACTGCTACTGCAAGTTATATTGCTATGCCCACTTTCACTACCTAGTAGGCCTCTTATTCTAAACTCAGTATAAGGAGGTGGAGTTCAGCCCTTGTGCAAAACCACATTAGTGATACAAAACTTAAAATGAAAATGATGTGCTTGATTTTCTTTGCTTGCCATCTATTCCCAAAACATTGAAACCTGCCTTGTCCTCCTTCTACATCAGTGTCCTGTCAATACCTACCAAACTAATGTATTTGATATACTGATTCAGATTATTATTATTTTAAATTCCAGGCTTATTTTCTTTGATCCACTTGTCCACAGCCATAAGGCTAGCAAAAGAAACACTTTTACAAGCATCTAGTACACTGGTTTTTATTCCTTCAGACCACAAGGTCTAAAAAAGACGTGTTCACTAATCTGTGGAATTCAAACAAACAAGACAAATGTTTTGCATCCTCAATCTCAGAAACTGGTATCTAGTACAAGAGGACACTTATGAACCCAGGAACAAAATGAGCAATAAGAATACCAGGCATTTATTTCAGAAGATGCAGCTCAGGATCCTTCATTAGTTTAAAACTTTTTCTCACAAGAAATTTGGGCAACAATTTACCTCCACTGGTCTCATACTGATGAGTGCTAATTTCTCTGTTGAAATAGATTAGATTCCTTCTCCCACATCTGTAGGATGGTACAGAGCAGCAGTATCTCTCGAGTCTGTAACAGTATAAAAAAATCTAATACTGAGTAACTTGAACCCTTCTCCTTCATATATACTTGTAAGGGGTTTAACCTTTCTCTGAGTAGGAGTATTTACAAAATGTCACCCAGTGACTCATACCACACTCTGCTTGCTCCTAAAGTTTCAGCAGACAAGCTCTGAAACAAAGTGCAAATAGGAGCACAAACATAACAAGATACATTAGAAAATACTGAAAAATTGTTGTGCATGAACTTGGACCATACAGGCTCTCTCTCAGCTGTATTTTTCCATACTCTGTGACATAATAAGTTGTACAAGTTCTCTACACACATACCCAATGCATGCAGAGAATTTCTCATTCACCACTTCTTAAGAAGTGACAATGATTAGCCAGTCTTACCTCATTCTCCTCCACATACATAAACCCAGCTGCAGAGGGAGAGTTGTTTGTTTTTACAGCACCTTTCTAAACGCATGTGGTTTTTGAGAGTTTCTGTGGGAGCTCTGAATGTTTCTGGTGGGCTTAATCTACAGCTGGAGAGCATCCCTAAAGGATATAACTCAACATAGCAACGTACGATCTGCACATACAGAAGTATTTTAACTGCTGTATAAAGTCCTGTGGAGCCTGCAAATCTATAACAATTTTAAAAGTGAAATTACTCTCATGCACAGTAAACTGAAAGTTAATTTGTCTATGTACGAGGAATTGTGAACTTTGCAAATACTGCAAGATATAGCACTAAAGGGGATCACAATTTCTGGCATCAGTTAGAACAGTTCCAATATTTTCAACCAGAGATCTGAGCCAGAAAATAGATCTTCTCATACATACAGCTGTAGCCTTTATTTCTAACTGCAGCCCATGGCATCTTGGCTTTGGGACTTCACCTGATGCAGAATTTTACACCACCTACATGCCATTGTGTACTCTAAATTAGGTATGAATTTAACACAGAGCTAACAAACTGACTCCAAGACTGCACTGTGATGACAGATACGCGTCTTCATATTAAAGTTGAGCATCAGTGAGGATGTCAGCTGAATTTTGCAGGCAAGAGATCAATAAATGGATGCAACTGAAATTTGTATTGTTTCAGGCAAAGAAACCCAGTTGCCATATTTCTGATCATTCTTCCCTCACATTGATGCCAGTAGAAAGCAGAAAAATTAGTGTAGAATTGCTGAATAAGTCACAGCTACCTTTCTGACTTCCGACAGCTGACAATGAAGCTAAAACAGACTACAAAATGAAAAGAAACTGCAAAATGTATTTTGCATTTTAAAATTCTAAACAAAAAGATAGCTAAAGGATAAAATATCTTTAGTCATTCTGATTAGAGTTTGAGTATTATTCTGGATTAAAAAAAAAAGGTTTTGATGAAGACGCATAACTTACAAGCCACTAATTTCCTATTGTGCGTTTGTACTTCATAAAGTGCTCACAGAAGAACAAAGAAGTATACTTTCCAGCTCAGCTGGGTTAATTTCTTTCTTTCTTTCTGAACAAAAATTCAGGTTTTGTTCAGTTCTGTTTTGACCCATGTGACAGGTAGTTTTACCCAGAAAACACAAGGTCTAACTTTGGTAATGTAAGTATAACTAAACAGGTGGTTATTAAGTGATTCATGAATCATCTAAAATAAAAGATGGAAAAATTAAATATACCACATGGCACTCTGCAGCCTGTGAAGAAGGAAGAACTGTAGACTTTTGTCCCAAATCCTTTGAAGACATCTTTGAAGTGTCTGGAGAAATACTAGGTGGATGTTCTTGGGTGTCAGGCTCTGCTTTATTGTCAGGGGTGGGAGCTATCTGAATGGAAAGAGATGCTGTGTGTATCTCAGGCACGGGGTTACAGGCAGGTGACACAGGCCTTTGTGGGAATATTGGAACTTCAACAGGCTTGAGCTGTTGCTGTGTATTACAATGAATGCTACTCGCTGGGTAGCGTGTCCGGGTTAATTTCAGGGTAGATACCCTACGTTTCTGAGACTGTTGCCTTTGGCCTTGATGGAGAGTAGTACTAATACCAGCTACTGTGCTTGTGCCTGCACTGGAGATCGAGGTCAGTGGTTTAATGATTTTTTGTGCATAGGACACACTTAGGTTAGATATTTGAGAAGACATTGTCTCCCGGACAGACTTCTCATTAGTGTAATAGACAGTATCTGTGCGAAGGTGTTCAGCTGGATCAGTTGTTAGTGCCTGGAGGTTAATTTTGTTCTTGTGATTAGTTACTCTTGCTTTCTGAAAACTTTCTTTTCTAGGGGGTGGTAGAGGTGCCTTATTTGCCAAAAGCATCCACACAGAGCAAAATAACATTGAAGAAGAAACAAAAAGAAAGTAAATGTTAGAGCAGGAGATGTACTCAGTTTGACTTTTATCTTAAATAAAGGAATAGCAACTTAAGGGGCTTCATCCCAATACTGCTCAATTCAATAGACAACTGAATTGGTCAGGTTCCCACCACCTTTTGCTGTGGAGGTCTGCACAGCTTGTGTTTAGGAAGCCAAGATGTTCCATTTGCTCAGAGTAAGGTGGGATCAGAAGGGAGCCCACATAAGTCCATTTTCTTTTAAAAAAACAATTATTACATTGAATAAGCATTATTACTGTGAAATTATTCAGATATGTAATTTCCAAAATGTACTCCATGATCTTAGATTACAAGCTATTATTCACAGACAACACACATATATTAAACACACAGAACCTCAAGCTTCTGAACTAAAATAGGAATGGAGACAGTATTGAAGTTGGTATGTTGATCTTTTCTGGACAGATAAATATGCTCCCAAGTTAAGTGCTTTCTAGTGGTTTGTTTTGTTTTGTTTTTGTTGTTTTGTTGAGGTTTTTCTTGTGTGATCTAATTATACTGTTCAGCAAAACAGGCAGAATCATTGCCTACCTTATAATTAATAAACCTTTATCCTCAGATATTATTTTGATGACTGATGCATTTCTTTGAGTATAAAATATTAATAAATACTCTTTGAAGTCTGGAAACACTTGCAGAAAGCTTTTATTTGTGTATGACCTACTTTTATATAGCTGGCTGTCTTGTTCATTGAAAGCAATTTCTGGTAATTAACCTGGAGGCATGAATCCTATACGGGGTATGCTTTATCTGTCTATGCAGTAAAACAGTTTGTAACAACCCATATAAACTGATGATTTGCACTACCTGGAAGACACCAGGACAATGTTCCAAGGGGGCCTATAGGGATGCTGGGGAGGGACTCTTCATTAGGGACTGTGATGAAAGGACAAAGGATAATGGGTTCAAACTTAAACAGGGGAAGTTTAGATTGGATATGAGGAAGAAATTCTTTATTGTAAGGGTGGTGAGGAACTGGAATGGGTTGCCCAGGGAAGTTGTGAATGCTGGCAGCATTCAAGGCCAGGTTGGACAGAGCCTTGGGTGGCATGGTTTAGTGGGATGTGTCCCTGCCCATGG
>JARCZZ010046976.1:0-12714 GCA_030323915.1 Brotogeris chrysoptera
AGTGTTTTGAGGCTTTGTCTACCAATCAGGAGCTTAGCTTTTGCAATATGTATAAGCTCATTATCTACTGTATTTAACCAAGCACTTATGCCAATAAAGTTGAAGCTTGTCGATGACCATATGGTGTCGCTCTTCCCTCCGCCGACAGTATCTGAAGGGGGCCTACAAGGATGCTGGGGAGGGACTCTTCGTTAGGGACTGTAGTGATTGGGCAAAGGGTGATGGGTTCAAACCTAAACAGGGGAAGTTTAGATTGGATATAACAAGGAAGCTCATTACTGTGAGGGTGGTGAGGCCCTGGAATGGGTTGCCCAGGGAAGTTGTGAATACTCCATCCCTGGCGGTGTTCAAGGCCGAGTTGGACAAAGCCTTGGGTGGCATGGTTTGTTGTGAGGTGTCCCTGTCCGTGGCAGGGGGGGTTGGAACTAGATGATCAAGGTCCTTTTCAACCCTAACTATTCTATGATTCTACGATTCTATGACGTCAGAAACAATATCTAGTGAAGCAAGTCAGATAACCTTACTTTAAAATTCAATGAAGTTAATGTCCAGCAAAATTTATTGGTGCGCAGCCTAACATCATTAGGTTGCCATGTCACATCATTCCTCACCAATAGAAATATAACTGGGTAGGAAGAAATCCACCATCTAGATGATTTCTATTAGGAAATAGGTCATGTGACTGGCAGAGCATTATGTATGGACTAGTTTCGGCCAAGTGAAATTGAGAAATAAAAGCCCAATAAGTCTGAAAGCCAATGAAGTTACAGAAATGATAAGATAAATTATAAAGTGGAGGATGGTTAAGAAGTTAAATTTAAAAAACAAAACAAAACAAAACAAAACAAAAAACAAACCCAAAACCAGCCAAACACAAAAACCCACCAAAACCCAAAGGCAAACCAACCAACCAAACAAAAAAACTGAAGCAAAACAAAACTATACTTGGTTTGGCACTTGGCAGTTTGTTTCTTCTGTTGTTCTAAAGGTTCTTTTTGATCTTCATGCGCTTTTAGGAGTGGTACTCTGGAAATGTGATGGAAGAAAGTGGAAGAAAAGAAGGTGTAAAAAGACACGAGAGAGAATAAACCTTTTTGTGAAGGATATGTCTTCTGTTAGAGTTCACTGATAAACATTCATAGAACACTGCTCCTTCCTCCTGTTATAATTTAACTTAAAGAGCATGGTTTAGCCTACAAAAAAAAAAAAAAAATCTAGCCAGAAGGTTTCAGCAGTATTTTTCAGGGTTTCTTTTTCATTAAAACCGGAGGATAATAGTTTGCAATATGTTAGCCTGGCATTGAATAAGGTGACCCAGAATCACAAAAATGCAGCCATTCTTTTTTCTTTATTTAATTCTTGTTTGAGCTGCCTGAAGATTCACTATGCCTGCATACAAATTTTAATTAATAATACAACAGATAATATAATAAATTTACTTTTCTGCCATGCAAACGTATTTCATTGTGACTATCAAAGATAATTTATCCAGAGTTGTATAGTCCAAAGAACTCAGGAGTTCTGAGAGCTCAAATCACTTTTCATGCTCTCATCCAGATAAGTAGTATCTGTTAGGTCTCTTTTCTCTCTTTTTCCAGACTACTTGGGTAGATTATTAATTATTTTTGCCTGACTGTTTATTTTATTTTGTTTGGATTTTTGTTTGTTTGCTTGGTTTTACAGAAGAAATTAAGGCTATGTACTCCAAAATACATCGATGCAATTTCATTACATATATTAATTCAATTATGTTAAAAGCAAAATCTCGTCTGCTGTAGATGTTGTTTATTAATAACTCATTTTGAACCAGTAAAAAACACGATTCACAAAGTATTGTTATAATAAACATATTTCCAGTATGATTGACTCCACTAATAGATAGTAACAGTTTAAATGCTGTCTTAAGTTAATAGAAGATTAGATCTGGAAAGGAATTTAGGTGCTGCAGGATGTTATTGCAATACCTCATTTTCAAGTCTGGTTTTCACATGTGTTCATTGTAGACTGAAATCACAGTCATTTTTTTTTAGACTATTAGCTTCCTAAACAAAATTACATATTTGAGTCTGACTAGAAGGCTAGAGTGCTAGATGAGCCAATAGGTAGCCAATAGCGACAAGTGTCTGTTCAGTGCCATTAGTCTTCAGACAATACTGATCTCCAGGGAGGCTGTTTTCTCCATTCATGATTAACAGTCCTTCTTCTTAAGATACAGAGCACAGCAAGAAAAGGTTTGTTTCCCTTTCACACAGCAGTTTATTAGGATAAGATATAGTACATGTAAAGTCATATTCCTTACTCTCCTTGCAGATTTAAAGCTACTTTTTTTTTCTGGAATATTTTGCATATGCCATATCTTCCAGGCTATAGATTACTGTGGAGTAAAATTGGAATTTTAAGAGCAAGATTTTAAAATATTTGTTTGTCTTGATAGAAACAGAAAAGCACAAACAAGCTACTGAATAATCTTGTTTATCCACCTATCTATTAATTCTGTCCTTTGTAGTGTCTTAATTTGTTTGGTAGAAGAGTTTGTAGTGGTTTAAGCCCAGCCGTAACTCACGCAGTCACTCTCTCACTTCCCCTCTCTTTCTCCCCCCTGGCACTCGGAGGGACAGGGAGGAGAATCGAAAGAATGTAACTCCCACGTATTGAGGTAAGAACTGTTCAGTAACTAAGTTATAACACAAACCACTGCTGCCACCACCAATAATATAATAAGGGAAATAACAAAGGAAGAGAATACAACTACTCACCACCCACCGACCAATACCCAGCCTGACTGAGCAGTGATCTAACCCTTCCGGGTCCCTGCCCCTGATTTTTACATCCTGGGCATGACATGCAGTGGCATGGGAATACCTCTTTGGCTAGTTTGGGTCAGGTGTCCTGTCTCTGCTTCCTCCCAGCTTCCCCTCCTCCCTGGCAGAGCATGAGGCTCAGAAAGTCCTTGGTCAGTGTAAATATTACTGAGCAGCAATTAAAAACATCGGCGTTATCAGCACTGCTCTCAGGCGAAAGTCAAAAACACAGTGCTGCACCAGGTACTAAGAAGGAGAAAAAATGACGCTACTGCTGAACCCAGGACAGAGTTATGAAGATGTAGCTCTCTGTCTACCCTTGAAAACTTCAAAATTAGACATTTTTCTGCAAAACCAATATCAATGCTAGTTTTGAAAAACAATCACGTACTTTTGATATTAATTCGATTCATTTGTGTGAGGTGATTTGTTCTTGTTTACCTACGTCTTGTTTATCTTACAATCCCTCCAATTTCAGGCAAAGCCTCTGCAGGCACCTTTCCAGAAAGGATTCTATTGTGAGAATTGATCTTCTATTTTTTTTATTTAGTAATTTGAAAATACTCAACATTTAATAAGCAGATTGGAGATTGTAACTTGTAATGGAAAAGCTTGTAAAATATAATTTTGGCCTGTATCAGAATATTAACAGAGAACAAAAAGAACACATGGGATGATCCTCTAAGCTTAAAATTCTGCTTGGCTTCTGATTGAATGTTCAGTATTGGGCCTACTGTTATTCTCTTTTGTTTGTCTTCAGATTTTCGCACCAATTGCTAGAAACTTGTAACTGTTACAAGTTTTCTATTTAGACCAATCATCACATTTTAGGCAAAATGCTTTTTTTCTTACTGAGTGAAGTAATTGGAGTGCCTACTTGGCCTATTGTTGACTTTTTAAATTAGAACAGGATGATATTTTATTTAGCTATGTCTAAATAAGAGTAACAAAGGCATTCCAACTCAAAATGTCTTTTATCTAGTACAACTTGATCCAAGATGAGCTCTGTCAAGCTATGTACATGATCATGAGAGATTGAACTTTTTAAAATTTTTATTATTGCCACAAAGAAATTAGTAATATAGGAATAAGATATTATTTTAATAATTATTTATGCAAACAGAGGTCAGCACTGCAACATGAAGTTAATTTAAGATATAGCACTGGCTGTTGAATGATATCTGCAGGCTTTATTTATGTGATGAAAATAATTAGAGCTGTCTTCAAAATGTGTATGGTTTTAGTTCTTTGTTCTGTATTTTAATTCTTATAAACTTACTTTTTTCTCAGATGCTAAAAAGAACTTTTTTTTTTCTTTTTTTTTTTTTTTGGATGCTGTTGATATCTCTTACTAGGATAATTTTTATGCTTATTCCAACTATCAAACAGAATAATATTGATTGCCTGTGTAAGACTGAAGTTATTAACTTGTGAAATGATTAGCCTCTGACATGAATGAAAGGTAAATTTGAATGCTTTATTTCTAAGAGCCCTGTAAGTTCACTTGTTGAACTTAATAGCTCATTACTTAAGGAATATTGGACTAGGTATTCTTGCCAAGAACTATATATAAATAGACACAATATGAAACATGACAAAATTAATACCTAGCATAAATCATTGCTATATTGGAATAATACTGGAGAATAACTCAACCCACTCTCCCCACAATAATTCACATTTAGTAATACAATGTCACATCCATAGATATTAGGACTTCTAAGTTAAAAGAGATTTAAGGAAAGGAATAGCTGAAACAATGATGACTGTCGTGCTTGTATAATTACAACGCAGTGGTAGTTTGTCTTAAGATTAATAAAATATGACAACTATTGGGTTTTTTTTTTTGGTGTCACTGCTGGTTCTGCAAATGCCATATGTTCATTGGATCGTATACTGTGCTGTGCTTAGTAGTGTACTTGTAACTATAAATAGCATTAGTTTATTATAATTAGTCCTTGATAAATGAATATACAAATCAGATAATCGTTATATCATTTTAATTAAGTAGATATATTTTGTCTGCATTACAATGGCAAAAGTAAAACTCTCATTACATTCTCATACATTCACGTTTGTGATACTAAACACAATTTAATTATGTTTATCAAACCAGATTGGGAATTAGCTACGGTGAGCATTCTCAGATGGCTTGCTGGCATACAGATTTGACTATTCCAAGCTGATACATGGATCCATGTATCTAGGATGAGAAGTAATGAAGCTTTACAGAGGCTTTTTCAAAATAAGAATAACTACACAAGTAACTGATAGAACCAACCTGAAGAAAATACTGCCTCTGAAATATGACTAGAAAACTTGGACTTTTAATTTGGGTTTGGGAAATCTGGCATTGCCCAAGCTCAAAATTTGGATTTAGGATGTAATGCTAGAAAACCATACAAAGGCCATCCCTGCACTTGTATCAGTCTACTTTGATTATGTGCATGCTTGCAGGGAGTCTCATTCTGATCTGTTTGCATAACCAAGGTCTTGAACCTTGGTGCGGCATACTAAACCCAGTGATTCTGCCAACATCATCTGTATAGAAATCCCAAACCACAGTGAACAAAGTTTATCATCAAATTTGTCCCTCATAAATTGCAATAATAATCACTCACTCAAAAAAATATTATCAGTGGCATATTAGTTAAGTAATTCACAATAATAGTGAAGTAGTTGAAATTATGAAACAAATTAAAAAGTTAGGATTCATTTATCCCTCCTATTTCAAAGGCACCAAATTCATAGACGCTTTCAGAAGATATTGGAGTTATTGTCATACCTGTGGTATCTCTTCTGGCACATTATTTTTTTCTTATTGAATAACTGCACTATTTCAAAGGGAGGAACCAAGAGAATTTTTCTGCTCCAACCCAACATCTGTTAGTGTAATGTCTAAGTTTTTTTCTTTTTTTTTCTGGGAAGTCCAGGATGCTTATTTTACTCTGTTGGTGCAAGTTGTTGGTTAAATTAAGAACTTTCACAGCCTAGACGAACCAGTCCTCTGACTGTAAGAAAATAATGTAAAAAAACCCCACCAGTTTGCCTCCCAGCAGTTATTGTTTAAAACTAAAGAAGTCAAAAGTCTTGCCTATGACTTGGAAATAACACTGCAACTATATTTTTTTATATTATAGTCAGATGTACATGCTGATATAACAGTACTTTCCCAAGGAGCTCACACTGAAGTGCTTCTAGGGAAGTTTAGAGCTAGAAAGGCACATAGATGGTTTATTCACAGTATATGTAGATCATAAAGTTTGTACCTACTTAGAAAGCAAGACTCACTACATAGTTATATCAGCATGCTTGTCTGTAGTTAAGTGATTAAGAAATTCCTGCATATAGCAATTTGACTCCTGCAACATAGCCATGGTTCATAAAGCATACTCCTCCTGGAACTTGATATACCTGAGTTAAAATCAGTAACCCAAAAGAGCAAAGGATCCAGTGACTAGCAAGGTGGAGGGCATAGAATGGCAAACTAGAATAAAACTAGGGCATAGAATGGCACATTTCAAAGTGTTTGAAACAGCTTCAGCTAAGACATTTATTTGATTATATCTTCATAAGTTCCTGCTGTTTGGATTATTTTTTTTTTTTCCTTTCATAGCTGAATGCCTTTTTCCATTAGGATAATCCTTTCATTTGTGTTCTGTTCTAGGGACATAAGATACAAGTTGGGACATCATAACATAAAATAAAGACAAGAAAAAATTGAACTTTAGAGAGTGGAAAAAGAAAATCATGACTTCGAATCATCACCCATCTCTACATAAAACCAGATTGACTGGTGTATAAATAGGGCAGATTTTTGGCTCTCAGGACTGGAATGGATATTCTCAGGTGGCTTATATAACAGTTACCAGTTCTTTATAGCTATTCCAAGATATTATTCATAGAATCTTATTGGCAAAGTAGTTGCCAAAATGGTTTCTTTCTTTGAGGCCTGTATCTGACAGAGCCATAAAGAAGAACCTGACAGAAGCAGCAAAAGGGACTATGTTGTCAGAGAAATATTCAGAAAATATACATTTACTCTTGGCCATGCAAATATTGCACAGCTTTGAGCCCTGTTTGCAAATCAAAATTATCTGACAATTTGATAAAGGAGCTGGTTTTATACGAATTTTTCCAACAGTTGAAATAAATAATAGGAAGGAAGTTCCAGAAGTTAAAATTCAGATTCCAATTATTTTGATTTTGTGTATACATACATATTTACATTCTTAGAAATATCAAAATGATAGTGATTTATATCCATATTCTGCAGCTGCATATGACTGCATGATCAAGAGAACTATAGAATTGGATCCTGTTCTGTTTGAATAACATAATTCTCCAGGCTCCATTTGTTTAGGCTGATTTGTAAGCATTTTTCAAGTACTCCGCTTTTGTTTAACATAGGTTTTGCAACTCTTAATAAATTCTCATATCCTTCTTGAGAGTTCTTAGAAGCAAATTTCCATTTTTAGGTATAATGTTTTATATAATAGCAAGTGTTGATTTCTATCATTGAGAACAGATGCAGTTATTACTGAAAATAATAATAGCAATGTGTCTTAATAGAATAGCCCCAAGTGTTTTGCTTTATTAATATTAATGTTGTTAATAATATATTAATAATAGAAGGCCAAAATCTATTGCAACGTAAATTGGCAGTGTTCTCTAAATTTGGTGGACTATAGTCAGTAAAGCTGTGTAATAAGTGATGAAGTTTCTAAATCTGAGGGGTTTTAAGTATAATCTTAATATTTATTTTAAGGAAAAATGCATGGTTCATTTTGTTATCTTTCCATTTAATTATGAATTTTGTAACCTTGCTGCTCTTATACATGATTTTCTGAAATCATCAGTGATTAAGAAAGAAATATATCTCTGAGGCTGTCAAAACTGTATGAGCCTGTCCTTGGTGAAAGTACCTACTTTTTTATCCTTCTGAGGACTGCAGTTTCGCAAAGATTTGATCTATTCCTTGTATTCTTTTTTATGATAGTAAAGTAATTTGTTTTGTTTTGTTTTTTTTTTCTCTGATGTTATTTACCCTTTCAGGCTGCTTTAGATTACATTTAAAAATAGTCTTCTCCATTACTACGATAGATTTGCATACCACTTCTCTGATTTTAAAAGGTGCATTCGCCATTGACTTTGACTGGGTTAATGAAATCAAGACCTCCTTTTTGCTACTTCTTTTACAGGACCTTATGTTTGAAAATGTATGTGGTTGGTTTAAGCCCAGACAGTAACTCAGAACCATGCAGCCGCTCACTCACTCCCACCTTTCTTCCCTCCCCTCACCCCACTCCCAGAGGTATGGGGACTAGAATCAAAAGAATGCTAACTCCCACAGGTTGAGATAAGAACTGTCCAGAAACTAAGGTATAACACAAGCCACTGCTGCCACCACCAGTAATAATAATGATAAGAGAAATGACAAGTAGAGAAAATATAAAAACTAAAAGGGGAAAAGGAAACAATAAACACAAGTGGCACCCCATACAGTTGCTCACCACCTGCCTACCAATACCCAGCCCAACTTGAGCTGCAATCTGCGCCTTCTGGGTGACTCCCTCCAGTTTATATACTAGGAATGATGTGCTTTGGTATGGAATACCCCTTTGGCTAGTTTGTGTCATGTATTCTCTCTCTGCGTTCTCCCAGCTTCTTGTGCCTCTCCTCACTTGCAGAGCATGAGACTGAAAAAGTCCTTGATCAGGGTGAGCACTACTTAGCAGCAACTAAAACACTGCTGTGTTATCAGCATTGTTCTCAGACTGAAGGTGATAACACAGCACTGCACCGGCTACTAAGAAGGAGAAAAATAATTGTTGCAGCTGAATCCAGGACAATATAAGAATGTGCAATTATTTTAATATGCCATATGCCATTTTTTCCTTTGGAGTAAAAGATGGAAGGGAATTGGGAAAGCTAAACTTTTATTTCATGCCTGAATGTATTTTTTGCTATTCTAACAGGTGGTTTTGCTAATATTTATTGGTATCAATGGTCTAAAGTGTTGCCAACCTAAATGATTCTATGATTCTAAATGATACTGACCTGGGTGGGACTGTTATTCTGCTTGAGGATAAGAAGCCGTTACAGAGGGATCTGGACACACTGCATTGATGGGCTGAGGCCAACTGTATGGAGTTGTGTACAAGGATGGTGAGGCCCTGGAGTGGGTTGCCCAAGGAAATTGTGTATGCTCCATCCCTGGTGGTGTTCAAGACCAGGCTGGACAGAGCCTTGGATGACACGGTTTAGTGCGAGGTGTCCCTGCCCATGGCAGGGGAGCTGGAACTAGGTGATCTCAAGGTCCTTTCCAACCCTAACTATACTATGATTCTATGATTCAAAGTTTAACCATGGCACTTTTCCTATGACCAAGAAAAGTGCCAGGTCGTAGCTGCTGGAGTGTGTCCAAGGAAAGGCAACAAACCTGGTGTAGGGTCTAGAGCACAAGTCTTATGGGGAATGGCTCAGGGAACTGGAGTTGTTCAGCCTGGAGAAAGTGTGCAATACAAGCAATAAGACAAGAGAAAACAGCCTCAAGTTGCACCAGGGGAGGTTTAGATTGGATATTAGGAAAATGTATTCACCATATGTTTATCAAGCACTGGAGCAGGCTTCCCAGGGAATTGGTAGATTCCCCTCCCTGGAGGTATTTTGAAGATGTGTCACTTAAGGATGTGGTTTCATGGTGAAATGGTGGACTTGGCAGTGCTAAGTTAACAGTTGGACTCAATGATCTTAAGGGTCTTTTCCAGCTTTAACAATTATATGATTCTATGATTGTGTACGAATCATATGCATATGTGTGTGCATATGTACATGTAAACACACATAACAATTTCATGTTATTACTAATGATTTTTTACACTAACCAGTTTTCACTTTGATATTTAACTGAAAATACTTAATTCTTTTTGAAAGAGTCTTTCGTATTAGCAGCACAATTTATGTAAAGGGAGCTGGGAAACAAAGCTACTCAAATTGCTGCATATTTCTAGTTTTCAAGTAGTAAAAGTATGTTCCATTAGAATGACAGTTCTACAGGACAAGTCAAGACTGGGGCCTTTATTCAAGAAATTTTGGAGGGATGAGCTTTAAGTATGGGACAGCTGTCTGTACGGATCCAGGGTGCAGTCATTCACAATTTAGATAGGCATTGTAAATTTTACACTAAATGAGCTTCCATTCTGATACAACAGAAAGAGCCTTTATTTGTAACCAATTTGAATGTCACAAATTTGCCACAGAAATATGGTTGAATTATAGTACTTAAATGGTACTTGAAAAATAAACAACACAATCTCAGAATATTTTTCTAAATTGTTTCAGTAAAATGTCATACTATGTACTAGTTAGCAAAAGAAGTTATAAAATAAAAATCAAGGATGAAAAAGACTTGATTATAATCAGTAAAATAGGGGAAGATGACAGAAACTGCAAAAAAGTGCTTTAAATGTGTAATTTACATTATCAGTGAGCAAGAAAGGAATAAAACCAATAATTTAAATTTAATGATTTCCCCAAATTTCAGAGCTGCCCTCATTTAAAAATTAATAATAATGTTTCCAGGTTAACAATGTACTCATTTAATATACTGAGGCCCTAGGGGTAAGGGACATTTGCATGGCAGATCTTAAGTGATTTCACTTGCTAATTCTGCCAGTAAAATCAGATGATCACCCAAACGGGGAGATCTAATTAAAAATTCGATGTCTCTCTGACTTTTTCACTTAGAGTTAAACCTCAGAACTAGAATGTTACAGTCATTCTGTAGGGAGGATTCGTCAAACCTTTTCTTTAGGGTTGATGAGCTTCTGGATATGCAAAGTTAACATCTTCAATCCACAGCTTAAATCCTCATGATATAAATGAGAGTTTTACACAAAGATTAAGGAAAGTTCATGTGCTCATGTGTGTTAACCCTTTCCAAGAAACTTGGGTGAGTCAGAATGACAGGAAATAGAGAGATAATCATTGCAAAATTACTTCACATAGAACAATTCCGGGCTTTTTTTAATAGATTGACTCAGACATACATGTATGTGATTCTGCATCTAACAGCAAAGTTTCTTAAACTTTGTGACAGGTATAGAACAAATGTTGACCATTTAATCTCTGTAGAAAAAGGCCTCCCATGATAAGAAAGCAATTTATGTTTCATGGGTTTATTCCCTATAACAGCCTTGAGCTAACTAATAGAGGAAGTCCCAAATGGAACTTAGATGTAAAAAGAACCTGTCATCCATTTACAGCTTGTGTAAGCTGAACATCAAAAATAAAAGAAAAACAGATTACATGATAGAAATTACAGAAATTACATGACAGAAATTACAGATTACAGAAGAAAGACAACCATCAGGAGCAAGAAAGGACACTTTTAAGATATGTACATACTGTCCTGCTTGCTTTGTTTTAATTTTCTTTGACTTTGTTTTTTATAAAATTATAAGACAGAAATGCATAAATTTGGTAATTATTTATATTACAATCGATGTGTTACACAAAAAATATCCCTAGTAATTTTATCATGCCCCAATCAAATCCTAGCAAGACTATTCCCCTTCTCTTTTTCCTTTTTTTAATAGATCTTACAGAGAAACTATACACATATATATAAAAGAACTGTCTGATATGCTTAATAAATTTAAAAAGAAATGTAATATAACAGTGCATATGTCCAGGTCAATCTTAGCCCTGAAAAAAATGCCAAGAGGTCCCACTCAAGTACTTGTAAAATAGCTAATGATACTGGGAACCTTAGCAGTACACAACCTCCTGTTCTGGATTTAGCTTTGGCTGCTGATACTTTACCCTAAAGCACTTATTTAGATTACCCCAGAAAGTGTAAATTTGGAGCTTTAAGGCAAGTTCTGTGCTTGGAAATAAAAGAAATCCCAAACAAACAAAAGAAAAAATCTTTCCCTTTCAGATCAGGAAGTAACTAGTTTACAGGTCAATAAAACCAAGTAACCCAGCCTGCTGGGAGGAAAAATACATATTTTACATATAGTAGAAACAATGAAGAAGATTGACCATTAGGTCTTGAATCGTAGCAGCAAAGTATTATGAGGTCTGAAAAAGTGAGGTTGGAAGGTAAAAGTATCTGATGCTAAATGTCTATGTATCAGACCTTAACGGCACATTAGTTTGCAGAATACAGCACCAATATGAGAGCCAGCCGAGCCACCACGACTGTGCACCACACAGCTGTGACAAATATGCTGACCCATTTAGCCCTTCCTTCTGGACTGTACTGTCTACAAAATGAGTAGCGTTGCGAGTCATACCCATGCGACTTGCATATATTTTTTTCCAATTCTCCTCCCCATTCCCATGGGACTGGGGGAAGAAAAAGAGGGGAGTGAGTGAGTGAGCAAAACTTCGTGAGTTTTAGAGGCTTAAACCACAACAGTATTTTTTCGAGCCCCACGTTGGGCGCCAAAAAGAACTGTTGTGGTTTAAGTCTCTAAAACTCACGAAATTTTACTCACTCACACACTCCCTCCCCCTCTTTCCTCCCCCAGTCCTGGGGGGATGGGGAGGAGAATCAAAAGAATTCAACTCGCACAGGTTGAGATAAGAACACTTTAGTAACTAAGGTATAACACAAATCATTACTGCTACCACCACTAATAATACAAGAAAAATACAAAGAAAAAGAATATAACTGCTCACCAAGCCTGACCCAGCCAGTGCACCCCTCAGCAGCTAACCCCCCAATCCACCATCACACCCTTCCAGGTCTCTCCTCTCCGTTTTCACATCCTGGACATGACGTGTGGTGGTATGGAATAACCTCTTTGGTCAGTTTGGGTCAGGCATCCTGCCTCTGCTTCCTCCTGGCTCCCCCTCCTCCCTGGCATAGCATGAGACTCAGAAAGTCCTTGGCCAGACAAAA
>JARCZZ010046976.1:12814-26929 GCA_030323915.1 Brotogeris chrysoptera
TAAACAAATTTATTAAAAAAAAAAAAAAAAAAAAAAAGGAAGAAAAATGAAAATAAAAGAAAACAAAACAAAAAAGAAAAAAAATTATTATGTGGGAAAACCCAGAAATCAATTAAAAAAGACCTGGGCATTCATGTAAAAAAATGCATGTGTGCTCTTATCAACAGAAGTTTCTTACACCTTTTATAACCGCTTACAAAAAAAAAAAAGAATAAATTCACACTTTCAGCTCTGAAACTCTTGCATGAAAATTCCTAACTCATGTTTTGACATACTTCAACTCCTGTAGACAACTCTTTCTGTTAAATCCTTTCCTTCTCAGTTGTTATTTTATATTTCTATTGTCTTAAAAATTTCTGGCCATGACAATTCTTCATGAGGGTGGAAGTCCTTATTTTCAATCATGCAATACAGTTATGTGTACTATAAATGTAATACTGAACCTGAGTACTTACCATAGGTACAATACTAAGGCTTTTTTCTGTGTCTTCACTGTTTTGCTAATCAATTGTTTCAAAATGAAAAACATGAGGCAAATACAACATAGTGGGGTGTTTTCCAAGAACCGTTTACTGCCAAATGTTAATGAGTACTAATTTACATTTAAACAGGACAGTATCGCACACAAATTCCAATTAATAGGAACACATTTTTCTATGCCAAGAGATAAGTGGCTTTCAACAAATTTTAAAGTATATCTGAAATTCATATTTGATTTTTGACAATTTGATTTTTTGATCAAAAATTTTTTTGAGCAAAAACGAAGCACATTTTACTCAATAATTATTTAAAGGTATATGAGTCAGTTTATTCAATACTGCCTACTTAACAGGGACCTAAATTATGATTAATCTTAGGTGCTTTGTGAGTCAAAGTACTTGTAGTTCCTAAATTCCCTAATGGTTATGTCAGCAGGCAGCTATTTTTAAAGGTACTAAAATAAATATTTGCAAATAATAATGAAAATAAAATGAAGAAATTCTTCTTTGCTTTTGTTTTGTTTTGGAAAGTGAGTTATTTCTCTTTGAAAATTAGAAATCATACCAATGGTAAGAAATCAAGCTTTCAGAAATTTGTGAAGACAAATTTAAGATAAATACTGAAACTGAAATCCGAATGTTGTACTAGACTTCCATATGTTTTTATTTATGTTTTATTTGCTTTGACAATTATTTAAATTTAATACAATAAAACTAATATTTCCTCTGCAAATGTGCACACAACAAATTACAGTAAATGAACATACCCCTTGACCAACAGATTCAACTGCTTGTGATCCAAGGGTTAGTTTTCTGCAGATCAGCTGCGTGACTTTGGCACTGTTTTGCTGAAAGAATTATTTGAATATGAAAATATAAGTAGCTTAAAGTAATAGAAAATTTAAAAAAAAAAGTGAAAGGAGAAAGAAGTGTAGGTGTTGAGACAGTGATAATCAGCAGGTCAGAGATTCACTATGAAAAATGCTGAAGTGAAAATTAATTAAATCCCAAGAAAAATTCAGCTATAACCAGAATCAGCCTTTTCAAAGAACAATGAGGCGCTTCCCCATCTGACTTCTAACCACCAGTAAAGTAAGACTCATCAAAGATCAGTATTAGGGATGGTAAGCATATTAATACTTTGCATGGTATTAGCAAAAAAAAAAAAAATATTGCTTTTCACTCCTGAGGTGTTCATACCTTACTGATGGTCTCTTCCTTTATGATAAAAGAAGCCCCAAAGAAGTGACCCAGAATTAGACAATTATCCTTGGTACAGTAAGGCCAACCCATCCTTCACAACCATTATGCTAAGGAAAACTCAAAGAAACATACAAAGAAGGATGAAAACTGGTTAAGATTTTCTACTGATAAAATTTATTAACCTAACAAACAATTCAATAATTGCCATTTAAAATCGTTTCAATTACAGATGACATTCCATAACCACAACATGATTTAGAATTGAAAAGAGTTTTAAGTTCTTGAAAATAGGTTAGTGTCATGTTAACAGGCTTTTATTTGGAAAAATTTTGAGTATGCTTATATTTTATTTTAGGTCTGCAGTTTGTTCAGACGTATCCTAAATAATAGGAAAATTAAATAATGGTAGTATAACTGATTTTTTTTAAACTTTGATTTTATACCTCATTGAACTACATTTCATACATGTATTTGCTACTACATTATGAAGAAAAGACAAAATAAATCTTATTGAATACTGTTCAAGAATATTTTTGAAAGAATACCATGTATCTTGCTGAAACTTGCATACTCGTGAAGGTCAAAAATGTTGGTTTCTTTTTATTCTTCAAGTTGCTTCAAATGTTTATAGCATATTTGATGTCGGCTACAATACTGTTAAAATAGGGATATCTGAATATGATTAGTTTTCTTCCACTTTTCCTTTTTATGGTCATTTATGCCAGCATTATGTATCGATATTCATCTATTTGCAAAAATATGTACTGATAGCATAGGCAAAGTCTGCACAGTAATCCCCTCAGTACTTTTCACTTCACATAAATTCACATGCTCAACTGCTTTAAAATAAAATTGTCTCTTATTCTTCTCTCCAAACAGACAAGAAAAAATGTCTTTGCTAGCCAAATTTACTTTTTTTTTGTCTGTCATTCGTAAAATTGTGATTGCAAAACATATCTTTCTTTGAGGACAAAGCAATGATAAAAATAACATTGAGAAAAAAGATGGAAAGAGCACCAAACTTTCAGGATAAATAAATGAGTCATAAGCTACACTATGACACTACCACAATCTAACTTCAAATGCCTTTTCTCCAAATTGATAACCTTATTCAGATTTTGTACACTGTAAAACTTAAACTCAAAATGTTACCCAACATAATACTTCTCTTGAACATTATCAGAGACTCATTTTTAGCAGTAAACCTAAAAGAAAACCATGCAAATAAAATAATTTTGTTCTCATATTTATCAAAACACTAGAGGAATGTAAATTTTAGGTTTTCATTTTCCAGAAAAGTTATGACCATGATTAAGAATTGCATTTCTAAGAAAGCAGTGACATTGTTCTCTTGAAAATTATTGTGTTGATCTGAAATTAGTACAAAACAACCAGACAAGCAAGCAAGCAAACAAACCAAACAGAAGTCAGCAGTACTGGTTAAGTAATGATATTTATTTGTCCATTTTCAGACTTTTAAGATTAAGTTAAATGGATTAGCATTGCATGTTATTTCTTCTCCCTAAGTACCTCTGCATAAAGCTGAATAGAAGCATTAGTCTTCAATTACAGGAAATAAAAAAAATAAATAAATTGTAGATTTGGATACAATTACTTTTCTTTGACATCTTCATTGCAAATGTTTAAATAATAGCTCCTAACCTTTGCCTACTTTTACATTCAACAGTGATAACTTCCAGAGATTGGTTCATAGCACCCCAGAAAGATGTTTGATAGCCACGTTGAACAATCCTTTGGAGATGCCATCTTCTTCCCACTGATTACGAAGAAAACTCATGGTGACCACTTCAGACCTAATCAGAAAATACCGTAACCCGGGTTGCATAGCTGAACAATAGTACAGGAAAGGAAAAGTCAGAGGGCTCAATTGCACTCGTGGATGAAAGCGAAAAAGGGAATGATTCTTATTCCTAATAGCCTACAATGCTTAGCTGCTACTTTACTATTGGCTCTTCCTTTTGCACATCTGTCACTAGCCATCTTCAAGACTAACCTGTCCTTAAAATGGGTAAGTTTAAGCAGTCTTTTTTTTCACTTGACTACTGGTCTAGTATTTATTCCCTTGCCTTTAGTAAATTAGCAGTAGCCAGGATAGCCAAGGCACAGGAAGGATTCTAACTAGGAAGGGAAAACATACTGTCAGTTTATTGGAAGCAAAAGGATAGGCAAGAAAAAGTTGATTTATTACTTAAAGGGCATCAAACATTATTGAGTGAGCTGGGAAGGATGAAGTCTTTATGCTTTTCCCGCTTCAGTTTACATTGAGGAGGTTATGCGTGAAAGGACATCACACCAAGACAGACTAAGAAAAAAAAAATCTTAGATAAGTCAGAAGAAATTTCATCAGATCGATCAATTTTTTTTTGCAGATTATGAATGATATTCCAGAAACAAAAAAAAATGATATTCCAGAAACAAAAAAAATATATAAAAAAAAAGAACAAAAATATATTGTTTTCAAAAAAGGAGAAAAATAACCACAGTTATCAGGCTCCAGTTGATGAAAAAAGTTAGCACAAAAAAAAGGAAAATCGAAAGGTGTTTATTACCAGCCAATATATCATGTCATAATAAAGAAATTTCATTCAACAGGATACTTAATCTCATTAGTATGTTAGAAATATTACACGTTTCAGTCAGTGACTAGTACTCATTTCTTAAATGAACTAGAAAATAGAAAAATCTTTTGCAAGGTGAGCGGAATGGTTGGAAAACTGTACTCAGATGTTATTCATTGCTCACAGTAGAGCAAGAAAAAAATGTTGAGTGTGTTTACATATGCATTTTTCTTTACTTCAGTACTGTTCAATACATTTATCATTTGATAATAGAAAACAGAGTACACTATTCAATTTGCAGAACACTTCAGGCTGGATTAGGCTTTCGAGACCACATTAAAATTCAAATGATATTGAGAAACTGAAGTAGTTTATCTTCAAAAAAAAACCAAAACCAGCCCAAACAGAATGTTTGGTGACAGTAATGCAATTTTAGCTTAAAACAGTACAAAAGATTGTTGTTATCTTCACTTAAAAACTGCAGCCTGATTGTCAAACTGCCCATATAAATGTCTGGGGCAAATAAAAAACTTTTGCAAAAGGTTACCAAAGTGATTCTCTAAATTAGGATTTTCTTCAGTGTCTTCCTTTAGAGCATCAAAGAACAATTTTTTTTTTTGTAGGTTTCTTCCTACTAAAAGTCAAACATATCTAAAGATACTACTTTGTACTGCTCATAGAACTCCTACTGAATATATAATACATGTTCTGGCCATTACAGCAGCCCAGTTACTGACCTTTGTTAATTATGTCACCTTATTAATTGTATGCTGTAGCAGTCCAATTGCCTAACTCAAATTATACCAAATAAAATTATTTCAGTCCTTATTTCATATACTTGCAGCTAGAAACAACATATCACACATGAATTTTACATATGCATTTAATTTATATGCAGCCTTATGTGGCTGCTAAAAGTATGGAATAAATCAGGGAAAAAGATAAACTTCCTATCATCAGCATCTTTTAAAAAACCTAAAATATCTGTCAGAGTTCACTCAGCTTTGAGGAGAAAAGTTTACATTAATTTTTTTTCCTTAAATTAATTGTGGGGTTTTTTTAGGTTCTGTCTCTAATTTTACAATGTAATTTATGTCAAGGCTTTTCCTGACAAAGCAACTATGTCAAAACCTGAAGTTAGAGCATATTTGCTATGTCAGCAGTTACAGTCTCATGACACTGAAATCTATGACATTCTACCAGTATAAAAAACTGTGCCTAAGGGACTAAATATATACTGCAGTTCATTAGTTAAAATCAGAGAAAACACAGTAGGAAAACAATTCTGCACAAAATAACAACTATGAGTATGTGAAATGTCAACTATATAATACTATAAAACAGGGGGAAAAAAAGTTGTTCATAGAATCAAATCTTTCTGCTTTTTTACTTATGTAGTTAAAAAAAGAAAATTTCAAAGCAATCTGTGATCCTATATTGTGATGTTAACACCTACTACTGTAGGTGTATGGCATTTCTATGCAAAAATATCCTCTCAAATTGTTCAAGCAATCACAATAATATCATATAAATTATAAAATATTTTCAAGGGGGAAAAAAAACCCACCTGGTATACTCTTTGGGACACTCAATTCAACTGAAAGAGTGAGTAGGTAGATTAAATAAAGGATTACCTGATATTCAATTTTTTAATTTGGCCAGACACTGCTCATAAACAAATGAAAGAGCATTTGTATACATAAACATAAACAAAGCTCTACTTTTTGAAAGACAAGACAAGCATCCAAGAGCTCATTTTCTTGCCTTATTCTAAGTGCTGAAGAATTCTTTTACAAAAATAACACATTTCTGCAAGAAATACTGTAACTTCTTGCTGAAGTTTTGAAAGAGTCATTTGACTGCGATGTAAGATAATGAAACAATAATATGCATTGGAAATAAAGATTTCAGTGTCATTAAAGGTTACGTTAAATATAAAAGTGTTCAGAGATTACTATGTGTGTATTTTCATATTAGGTTTCCCAGAAAGGAAGATTCCTCTATTTAACTTTGAAGTCAGAAGCTGCCCAAACATCCACCATTTCGTGTGAACAACAGACAAAATGTCCATGTCTCTGTAGTGTAAAATTTTCAACAACCTCAGTGACGTGATATTAAGGCAATTGGTACCTGCAACAAATATCTCAGCTGCAAATTGAAAATTTAAATTTCATTGGAAATAAAAAAAAAAAAAGAAAAAAGAAAAACTGGAAGCATACATATCTTTTTCAAGGTCTTGGAATCTGTTCGTTGAGACCAGAAAATATGGGAAACATAAGGCAGCAGAAACATTAAATAACAACTTACATGACAGAATACACATTTCTTAGGACAGGAGTCTTATACACCATGAGACACACCTGAAAACAAGGAAATGTTTCTCCTGTAAGTGCATGTATTCGTAAGAAATTAAAGCAGTATAGACTGGAAGCTATACCCAAAGGGCAATTGAGGCTGAGCTGGAGAAAAGGTGAGAAGGCATCAAGATCATCATACGTTACTTGTTTCAATACTCAGTGTCACTAACAGACACTTAAAGAGCACCAAGGTTTACGTCTTAAGTAATTGCATGCGAATGAGATGTAGAGAAATTTCCACATTATTTTATTTTATCTTGACTCACTTTAATTACGGAACTTTTCTTATACTTTTCAGTGGCAAAATAAAAGACGCAAGTTCATATTTAGCACTAACAGAAGTTAACTGCTGTTCTGTACTTAAAAATATTAATTGTAGGTTGCAGGAGGAAAATATTTATTTAGAAATGCATACAACACTTCTGAAATAGCGAAAATTTAAGATAAAATTTTAAGATTACTGCACTTGTTACTAAACATATTAATCTGAGCAATGACATGCTATTCATCTACACATATCTCAAAATAAATTGTTGATATGTAATTGTCATGGTTTAAGCCCAGCCGGTAACTCAGAAACCATGCAGCCATTCGCTCACTCCCTCCCCTTTCTTCCCCCTGCTCCCGGAGGATAAGAACAGTCCAGTAACTAAAGTATAAGACAAAACCACTACTGCTACCACTAGTAATAGTAATGACAAGGAAAATAACAAGGGAAGAGAATACAACCACTCACCGCCCACTGACCTATATCCAGCCAGACTTGAGCAGTGATCTAACCCTTCTGGGTAACTGCCCCCAGTTTCTGTAGTGGGCATGATGTGCTGTGGTATGGAGTACCTATTTGGCTAGTTTGGGTCAGGTGACCTGTCTCTGCTTCCTCCCAGCTTCCCCTCCTCCTTGGCAGAGCATGAGACTCAGAAAGTCCTTGGTCAGAGTAAATATTACTGAGCAGCAGCTAAAAACATCTGTTATCAGCGCTGTTCCCAGGCTGAAAGTCAAACCCACAGCACTGCACCAGCTAATAAGTAGGAGAAAAAATGACTGCTACAGCTGAACCCAGCACAGTGATGCAGTATAGTTGGTATTTTCTACTTTTTGTTTTTCTACTCTGATTACACAGATTACAATTTAGATGGTAAATAATTTTATCAGAAAGGACTCTTTAAAATAATCCAATATCCTTCTAGATAGATAAAGCGGTTTGGTTTTTTGAACTAAATTCAATAGGGACAGTAAGTTTTCCTATAAAATAAAGCAATAAATTATAAATCATAAATCAGATCCATTTAAAAAAAAAAGCATTTCTTTTAAAACAACCTATCTATAGAAGGACATTTAAAAGTATCACATATCACTTGGAGATGAACACCAAAACCATGATTATTTTTTCATCTCAACCAGACAACTTCTTTCCTATATTCAATTTATACTCCCATGTCTTATGATATTAGTTGAGACTGCTGCTTATTCAGATACTGGATAAAGACATACAGGCTTGGAAAGTGTCCTGGGTTCAGCAGTAGCAGTCATTTTTCTCCTTCTTAGTAGCTGCTGCAGTGCTGTGTTTTCAACTCTCCACATGGGAACAGCACTGATAACACCAATGTTTATCGTTACAGATTAGAATGTTTGGTTTGACCAAGGACTGTCTGAGTCTCATGCTCTGTCAGGGAGGAGGGGAAGCTGGGAGGAAGCAGAAACAGGATACCTGACCCAAAATGATTAAAGAGGTATTCCATACCACAGCGCATCATGCCCAGGATGTAAAATACTGGGGGCAGGAACCCAGAAGAGTTCAGCTTGCAGCTGGATCGGGCTTGGTATTGGGTGGTGAGCAGTTGTATTCTCTTTCCTTGTATTTCTCTTGTCATTATTATTATTTGTGGTAGCAGTAGTGATTTGTGTTATACCTTGGTTACTGAACTGTTCTTATTTCATCCTGTGGGAGTTGTATTCTTTCCATTCTCCTCCCCATCCCTCTGGGAGCTAGAGGAGAAGAAAGAGGGGGGAGTGAGTGAGCAAAACTGCGGGGCTGAGAGGCTTAAACCACTACAATTCTTTTTGGTGCCCAACGTGGGGCATGAAGGGTTGAGATAAGGACAGGATTAATAGCCATTCGTCACAAAGCTGATTTATTGGCTCTCAAAGTTGTTCTGGATCTCACAGGTTCAGCGTATGATACCTTACTTACAGCCGGTATTTCTTATCTTAACGTTTTTCAGATCTGGTTTTGGGTTAATGTTCTTGTTGCATTGTACTTTATTGCAATGACTTTCAATACAATAGACTCAGTGATCATGAAACTGACCCGGTTTTTGTTCCCAGTGTGGTCACCAACTCTATACTTTGGGAGATATATAACAGAAGTGTTTAGCAATTACATATCTCTTTTCACCTCCTCTGGTGGTCAATCTGTGAAGGAGACATTCTTTAATGCTCCCAGCCCCCACACCAGACCGTTTACAGCATTGTTTGAGAATTTTGAAGATTCTGAATGGCCTTCAGATACCCTTGAGACTTGCCTGCTGATTGTGATGGGGATCGCCATGTTGGCGCGCATACCGAGTGTGTTTTACCCACTACCATTTTGTCTGGTCCCATGAGTTATGCTGAGTTGGGTTTGGGCCTTGTCTAGGGTTAGATGACAATATAGGAGGACCAAGAAATTTTCCCTGAGGCTGAATAATCATGAGTGGCAGGGTGTGTGGGATAGTATAGGCAAGTATCTAGGCCAGTGGTCTCCTCCAGTGCTTTGGAACTTCACCAATGAACAAATGCAAAATCCAGAAAAATTAGTAAAACACTTAAAGGTGTGTTGTCATTCTGGTCACACCAGAGATGGACAAATCATGGCAACATGCTGGGGCTTGGCCTATGTTTACAGAGCCCTGTTCAACACCATCCAGCACCTTCAAAAGGAAAAAAATGTCCCTGGATCTGAGGGCGGGGTAATGGACAGTGCAGCTACTCCAGCTCCAAGCACAGCAGCTACACCACCACCAGCGACAAGTACAGCCACTACTCAAACCCCGGGGACAAGTACAGCAGCTACCCAAACCACAGCGATAATCTTCACAGCTAAACCAGAAGACCAATTCGTACCAATACCAGTTGCCCCTGTACACAAGAGAAAAAGCAAAAAAGAGGCAAGAAAGATAAAACAAGATGAAGAAACAACATGCTCACCACCTGGGACAGCATCTGACCAGGAGTCATCATCACATAACGAAGAAAAAGAAGAAGAAGAAGAAGAGGTGACTTCCCGATCTTGGACCTCAACCGAGCTACGGAATATGCGAAAACACTTCACCCGTCAGCCAAGGGAGCACATCATCACCTGGTTGCTCTGATCCTGGGACAATGGGGCCGATGGTCATGAACTAGAAGGTAGAGAAGCCAAACAGCTGGGATCACTTGCTAGGGAAAGGGGAATTGACAAAGCAATTGCAAGAGAGAAATGATCCCTCAGCCTTTGGAGGCAGCTCTTGGCAGCTATGAAATAAAGGTTTCCATACAAGAACAATGTTAGGATTCCTTCAGCCAAGTGGGCTACTCTAGAGAAAGGCATCCAGTCTCTGAGGGAATCAGCCATTGTAGAGATGATCTATCACATCAAGCCAAATGCCAAGGATGTACCCATAGATCCAGATGAAGTCGAATGCACATGACCCATGTGGTGGAAATTTACATGGAATGCACCCTCATCGAATGCCCATTCATTGGCAACAGTAACCTAGAATGACATAATACCACCCACAGTGGATGAAATGATTCATAAACTCCGAGAGTTTGAAGACAATCTCATCCCTTCCATCAATATCTGAATGGGGCCTATAGGGATGCTGGGAACAGTGGTGATAACACCAATGTTTATAGTTACGGATTAGAATGTTTGGTTTAACCAAGAACTTTCTGAGTCTCATACTCTGCCAGGAAGGAGGGGAAGCTGGGAGGAAGCAGAAACAGGATACCTGACCCAAAATGATCAAAGAGGTATTCCATACCATAGGACATCATGCTGTGCTGGATGGAAAAACTGGGGGCAGGAACCCGGAAGAGTTCAGCTTGCAGCTGGGTCGGGCTTGGTATTGGGTGGTGAGCAGTTGTATTCTCTTTCCTTGTATTTCTCTTGTCATTATTATTATTTGTGGCAGCAGTAGTGATTTGTGTTATACTTCAGTTACTGAACTGTTCTTATCTCAACCTGTGGGAGTTGCATTCTTTCCATTCTCCTCCCCATCCCTCTGGGACCTGGGGGAGAAGAAAGAGGGGGGAGTGAGTGAGCAAGCTGAGTGATTTATGGCTTAAACCACGACAGAAAGAAAGTCACTCAAAAGGTAACCTCTACAGTAATGTGACATTACAAATCTGCTATTATTCCACCTGATCTTTGTTCCTAAGAGAAGAGCAGAAGACTTTTGTTTTCTGTTAAATACTAAGAGGTTTTAAGGATGAAACACTCCTGAAATATATAGTTACACAAATATATATATATTTACTTAAAAAGAACCTGTAGGCTGAAATATATGCATCATAAGGTCATGTCTAGAACAAGAAACAAAATCTGCTAGTGCCTATTCTCTTCTCTGTTCAGGCTCTGATACTCAGGTCAAATGGCACAGCACAATTTACCTTAATATGGTTAAATGCCCTTATCATAAAATCATAGAATAATAGAATCATAGAATGGTTTGGGTTGGAAAGGACCTTAAAGATCATCTAGTTCCAACTCCACTGCCCTGAGCAGGGATACCTTCCACAAGACCAGGTTGCTCAAAGCCCCATCCAACCTTGGCCTTCAACACTTTCATCTATGGAGCATTTTCAGGTATGGATAATCAAACTTCCCTGGGAAACTTGTTCCATTGTTTCACCAAATTCGCAGTAAATAATTTCTTCATATTAACTAACCTAAATCTGCCTTCTTCCATTTAAAGCCATTCCCCATGTTCTATCACTATATGCCCTTGCAAGAAGTCCCTCTCCATCTTGTAGTCTCCTTTAGGGACTGAAAGGCTGCAACAAGGTCTTCGTGTAGTCTTCTCCAGGCTAAACAACCTCAACTCTCTGTGCTTGTCTTCACGGAGAGGTGCTTCAGCCCCCCGATCATCTTTGTGGCCTGGACTCAATCGAGCAGGTCCACATTGGAGGCCCCAGAGCTGAACACGGTACTTCAGATGAGGTATTGCAACTGTGGAGTAGAGAATGAGAATCCCCCCCCTTGACCTGCTGGTCATGCTTCTTTTGATGCAGACCAGCATCAGAAAGGCCAGCTTTTTGGGCTGCAAGCTCACATTGCTGGGTCATGCTGGGCTTCTTGTCAATCAATACCTCGGAGTCCTTTTCCACAGAGCTGCTCACAATCCAGTCTCCACCCAACCTATAGCTGTATTTGGGATTGTCCCAAACCAGGTGCAGGGCCTTGCACTTAGCCTTGTTGAACTTCATGAAGTTAGCATTGGTCCATCTCTGGATGGCATTTCTTCCCTCCAGTGCATTGCCTGCATCACCCAAATTAGTGGTGTTGGCAACATTGTAGAGGGCACACTCAATCCCACTGTCCATGTCACTAAAAGATTTTAAATAGTGCTAATTCCAATACTGGCACTTGAGGTATGCTGCTCGTCTCTGGTCTCCATTTGGATATTGAACCACAATGATATGACCACAACTCTTTGAATGAAACCATGCAGCCAATTCCTTATTCACCAAGAGGTCCATCCATCAAATCCATGTCTTGCCAGTTCAGAAACAACGATGTCATGTAGGACAGTGTCAAACGCTTTGCACAAGTCCAGGTAGATGCCATCAGTCCCTCTTAACTTATCCACCCCGTCATAGAAGGCCACCAAATTTGCCAGGCAAAGTGAAGTTGACTGTCACAAATCACATCCTTATTGTTCACGTGCCTTAGCATACTTTCGAGGAGGATTTGCTCCATGACCTAGC
This sequence comes from Brotogeris chrysoptera, assembly GCA_030323915.1. Lineage (NCBI taxonomy): Eukaryota > Metazoa > Chordata > Aves > Psittaciformes > Psittacidae > Brotogeris > Brotogeris chrysoptera. The sequence goes on from JARCZZ010046976.1 coordinate 25,385, forward strand.
TGGGCAATGCACTGCAGTTCACTGGCCTACAGTTCCCCAGATCTTCCTTTTTTTTTTGTTCTTTTTAAAAATGGAGGTTATAATACCCATTTTCTAGTCAGTAGAAACTTCACTGGGCTGTCATGACTTCTCAAAGATCCTTTAAAACTTTAGCTACATCCAAAGTGCCTATTGAGAGTGTTTCCTGACTTATGCTAATTCCTGAACTAGTTTGCAAGATGCTAGTTTATAGAACCCAAAACCATTTTAATGATTGTGATAATGCCCTATCAGTATTGACCATCTTATGCCAGTTACATTGGTTCTGTTTAATTTAATAAGTCCGATTTAATTCACTGGTATATACGTCATGGTAAATCCTAGATACTTGATTTTTATATAGCCTGTGTTGCAAACTATGTGTGTCTCCATTGTTGTGATTTGCTAGTATATAATATTTGACAGACTTTTTTGCTTCATACTGAAAAATAAATGCTAAATAAAAAATCAACAGGAAACTGCATATTTTCTTAAACAGAATATGAAAGCAAACCAACTCTAAGAAGGCTCTGAGTCACAGAAAAAAATGACAGCAACTATTATTGAATCTAGCTAAGAAAAATATCCCATTTTCTTTTCATCACCAGAATTTCCACTGAGAAGAGAGACTGGTGCAATATAATTCATGGAAGCAATGCTAAAAGTGCTTGTTTTCCTTTGTCTAACACTTTTCTTATTGGTGATTTCAATAAGAAATTTGATAACCTAAAATAGTAACAGCTTCTGTATGAATCAGCAAGTGGGAGACAAGAGTGGCCTTCAAATGATAAGGTCTAGGAATATTATGTGGAATATAGCATAGGAGAACAAAGGTGCGTGTGCTCTTTCTAACATGTACTAGACAGAGTGCAGGTGTTTCTTTTGACCATAACTTTGAAAGGAAGGCATTTTTTTTTCAGTTAAGTGCAATCTATCACCAGCTTGGGTACTGAGAGTAAAAATTATGTACTTCTCAAGAGAACTGACAACCATCTCAAAGAGAGAAACTATGGGAGCTGATTTTAGAATTGAAGAACCTTAATAGTCTTTATTTTGCCTACTTTTCTAAATTTAATAATTATTTTTCTGGTTTCATAATTTTATGTTCTCTAGCCTTCATTTACTTATGAATCTTTATCCATGACAAATCGTGTAGGATTTAGTCTTCCTAAGTGAAAGCTTATGGCCATTTAAAAACTGCTTTAGGGTGTGTTTATACAACTGCTTGTGATCATAATGAAATTGTTTAAGAAGTGACTGTCCCTCAAGCTAATATGAGATATCTGACCGTGCTCTTCTAGGCTTCTGCAAAGCAGAGTAAAACGTGTATGATCAAATCACCAGTGGGGGCAATTCATGTATCATTATTTTATCCAGCATTACTATGGAGGCAGTAACCAACAACTATAGAGAAGCAATTTTTGTTACTCTCTGTCATGGGTTCAGCGGTAGCAGTCATTTTTCTCCTTCTTGGTAGCTGGTGCAGCACTGTGGTTTTGATTTTGGGCCTGGGAACAGCACTGATAA